>JAQQPU010010409.1:11305-30217 GCA_029168905.1 Artemia sp. Kazakhstan ARC1039 | reverse complement strand
CTCTTTACGCTAAAGTTTTTTTATTGTTTAAAAAAATAGAGTTGTGAGAAAGTCAAACTTTAGCGTAAAGAGCGAGGCGTTGAGGAGGGGACAGCCCCCTTCATATACGGAATAATTTCTGTTCGTTTTAAGTTTTAACGTCGTTCCTTACTTTCAGTTAAAAAAACTTGTTTTTTTTTATTTAATTAAAATGAAAACACCGGAGGTTCTCTGGACGAACTGCATGTTCCACAGAGCAGCCTCGTATCAAAAATTATAAGCAAGGAAGTTCAGAATATTTTTCAGAAGTAACGAAAGTTATAAATTACATAAAAAACAGTCCATTTGCACAAGCAAGGTTGTTCGCAAAACTGTGTGAAGATATGCGAGCTAATTACACGTCACTTCTGTACTATTGTGAAGTACGGTGGCTATTTCGTGCAAACGAGATTCAAAGGGTGCTTGACTCAAAGAAGAAATTGCCATGTTTCTCGAGGACAATCATAATGAAGACGGCAATATATTTAGGGATGATAATTTTATTGCTAAATTTACATATTTGGTTGACATTTTAGAAATATTGAATGTTCTTAACACAGTAGACAGAATATAGAATCTATAAACTGTGGTTCTTAATAATCAATGCAGTGACCGCAAATGCATTTGCTTATACAAAAAGCCAAAGTGAAAGCATCTATCAACATTTTGGAGCACTGGAAATCATCTTTGCAAAAAAATAAGATTGACATGTTTCCGCGTTTAAATTTATGCGCCCGAGATAACATAGAAACAAACAAAAACCTCTATGTGGAGCCCTTGAATGGTTTGTTGCTTCAATTTTCGAATTATTTTGGTGATCTTGATTTTACAAAATTTGCAAGGATACAGAATTCATTTATTGACAAAGAAGATGACGAATTTCGATTGACAAATATTGGAAAAGAAAAATTGATTGAATTATTCTGTGATGCTACATTAAAACATTAATTTTAGACTGTATCTTTGGTTCAATTCTGGTTGAATCTTCATACAGAATATAACACTTCGTCAAGCGAAGCTTTGAAAGTACTGCTGCCGTTGGCAACATCATATTTATGCGAAGCGAGATTTTCTGACTTGGCTGCAATGAAATCCAAATATCGAGCCCGTTTAGTTCTAGAAAAAGGGCTACGAGTAGCTAGGCTATATCGTCACAAACACCAGGATTTGAAAAACATTTTCAAGATTTGAAAATAAAAAAATGTTTTTTCTACGATCTAAAAATTATTTATAAGATTCTTCATCTGCGGGATTTCATCTTCATATAATTCTTGTTGATATATTGTAGCTTTATGGTAAGACGAGTTTCACACAGAGATGAAAGTCAGAAGCCAGGCCAAGTACATAATATCTCGTTAGAAAAGCGAGATTAATCTGTTGAACTCTAAAGGTATTATATCCCCAGTATAGATGAAAGCAGGCTGATTATGCTAAGGGGTTTCTAAGGTTACTCCAATCGCAATTCTGTTTTCCAGTTCCGGAGAAAGTATTTTATGTTGTCATTGGCTGTTGCCAGCCACCAATCAGAAAGCAGTTAATGATTCCTCTTGACAGACTGTTATGGATATGACTTGTTTCTGGGATGTTGAGAGGATAGCATGGTGATTCAGGTTTAATCGGTACGTTTATTTATTAGCCTAGAGATTACCAGGGAAATACAAATCTCAATGACAGAAAAGGAATTTGTACTTGGCGAGCAGCCTCAGATAACTTGAAATGCGAACAAATGGATTGAAGATATTTGGGAAGCTTATTCTTGTTTATAAGAGTTGAGACTATTTTTTGGTACTTGTGTATTATATAATATACACTCGAGAAATGGATCGCAAATAACGCGGACAAAAGACAAGTAACTGGTCAAGCAATTTCTTTATACCAGATAATTAGCTTTGGCTCGTTTGGAAAATAAATTGTAGCTATATTTAAGCTACTACAAAGTATTTAGTTAGTATTTCGGTTAGGTTAGAATAAGGTTAGGTTAGGTTAGAATAAGTTTGTTTTGCTTACGTATTTAATATCTGCTATGCTTTACCCCACCCCGCCCCCTAATGTACAAGTATATAGCCCAAATTTGTTTCTTATGTGATATATTTTCATTATTATTTTGTTTTATTTCATTAGCATTCACCAAACTTCACTTTTCGAATGTGTATTATATAATACACAAGTACCTATTATCAAAATCCTGGGTAATAGTAAGACTGAGTGGAGGCGTGCATGTACACATTTATTTAAGGGATTATCTCTTACTTTGCTGTGGGGGAGAAAGTTCTTCAAAAACCTTAGAACAGGTGAATTATGTGAAAAAAATAAGAGAGAGTGCTAAAAGTTTCGAAAACCCCAAAAATTAATGAGATGAAGGCCAAAGACGCTCTCTACGCACCAACCTTGTTGAGAGGCTAGTGGGTAGGTAGTGATATGTTTATAGAAGGTCAAAAGAGCAAATAGGAATATGTTAAAGGTAAAGCTACAATACATCCTTATGTGATGATGCTTCCAACTTCCACCCTTCACTTTTAATAACGAGAAAAATTGATGTAATGTGATGTTCATGCAGCTAGTTTATGTGTCAGGATGGTTTAATGGCTCTGCTGAAATATTTAAAATGTTTCTTTGAAAAATGTGTCGTAAAAAATATTTAATGAATAAATAAATGACTCTCAACCTTTCAAATTTTGCTTTTTGGGTTTTAGCGGATGGAATGAACCGATTTGAACGGAACAGCTCTGCGCTTTCGCTGCATCTGCTGTGTGGGAATTTTTTGTGTCAAAAAACTGACACACCTTTGTTTTTTTTTTTGTGCGTAATAAAACACAGGGTAATCCTTATCAATGAATATGGATTAAGTTTTTTTCTAAAATTTGTCGATAACTTTCTTAATGGAAGGCGAAAGCTTCAAGTTTGGCTTAGAACTCACTTCAACTCTCAGGAAGCATTTTGTCGAAGTCTACAGTCCGAGAGTATCAGATTCTAGAACTTTTTTTTTAAGTTAAACAAATATAGTTTTTCACTATTTCTAAATTTTCAAAAAAAAAACTATTCACTTTCCGTCTTCAAAACCTCATACGTTGTGGATCAAACCTGGCACCAGTTGCGAGGTTTTTTCCTTCGAAAGGGGATGTGAGGGGCCCTTGAGGTAAACATAACGAAGAGACTGACACTGCTTTGTGTCAGACAGTCTTATGCTGCAATTAGCTGAGCAGAGTTCACAGTTCTAACCCACAAATTATACTAGTCATAATAACAACAGTGACATAATAAACGGCAATGAACTTTCCATGTATTTATTTTTCTCCGACCTCATCATATTAAGTGGATTATCAAACAAAACTCAAGAAAGGCTTATTTGAATGTATATAAAAGGTTCTAGTGCTTTTTAAGGACAAAAATTAATTGAAAAGTATCCTGAATTCCTTCCAACCCCAAAGTGCTCCCGACGTTTCAAAGCTTCAACATACTCGTTTCAATCAAAACAGTTAGCTATTTGCTTATGTGGGCAACAAGATAAGTGGCCTACAGTGCTAAGGATAAGGGCTCCAAATTATGAAAATTGCCCACAAAATACAAATGCATCTTATACACGTTTTCATAAAATGGTGGATATATTACACCTTGTTGAAATCAGGGTCATACAAGGATATTTGATATGTATCAAGACCGAATCAAAAGAAAAAATTCTGTGGGGAAGGAAAAGCCTGGGAATTGTGAAATTATAGACAGATAGCAAAGAGGGAGGTCTAAGGTGCCAATGCAACTAACACTAAGACCCTGTGATTTACCATCTTAAAGTTGTGTTTTCGTTGATACATCTGGAGAATCTGAAGTAAGGTATTCTGACAGCTTAACTGACGATTCATTGGTCCAGATCTAAGATATTTTGGCACAAGGAGTTGGTCTTGTCAGGCCTAGCCCTTATTTGTACAACAGGTCTTGCTGCAGTATCGTTCTAAATTCTACGAAATCTAATTTTCTCCAGAGAAGTAGATTTTTTTTCTTCTTTTGATTCTCGGTCCAGATCAAGCCTGATCAAAACCCTATGGCTCGAGCCCTGTCAAGTTCTCTTCCTCATTAGTTTTTTTCTAATTTCATGAAAAGTCGAATATGAAAGTTTCGGAGCTTTGTGATTACCAATGAAGAGCAAACATTCTGAGGAGTTTTGACGGTTGCTGAATTGTTGCAAAATCAAACAAGTTCATGTTTTGGCAATTTGAACCTGTAAGCAGTGCGAAACTGAGCTTATTCCTAATTCTAGTTCTAAAGTTTAACTAGTAAAAAAAAACAATACAGTAAGTACTTGCGACAAAATTTCACTTCAGCAAACATAAACCAGCATAATTTAATAAATACAAAAATGGTAACCTAATTTCAGCTATACCGATTCGTGATGCTGAAAAATGGGACTAAGTTTTTTTTTGTCTCTGACAGGCTTCAAAATTTCAGGGTAAATAAGCAGAACCTAAGGGATCTTAAAGAGGACAGTAAATTTTGGAAGAAAAATTTTTGTTTTGGAGATTCTTAACGCAAAAATTTCGCGAAAAAGTTTTTTATTGAATGTAGAAAACTAGTTATATCTATATTATATTTTGTTTGTGACAGACCGGTGAAAAATTGTTTTCACCCCTTGTAGATACCATGTCTTAATGCAGAAACTAAAGCGGATGGAAATGCTCTGAATTTACCGTTACACTTGCCATGTGGAGACAAAAGGAGGTTCATCCTTAGACCAAAATTGGGTTTTTGTATAGGTACCAGGTCCTGGTAAAGGACAGCTGATTATATGTAGGATGGGTTGTAGCAAGGAAGTGCGTCAACAACAGGGCAAATTAACTTTGGCTCAAGACCATAATCTTGCCCATCAAATTCACTGCATAAATCTATTAAATTAACTGATATTTTTCATCAATTACTGCTACTATACTTCTGCTACTACTAAAACCTTATTGTGGCACTAATTCACCCGAGACACAGCTGCGCAGGGTCCTCCTCGACCCCATTCTACCCAGAGCTTCCCGCTTTAACTCTCCCAAGAAGATCCAATTTCCTTGAAATACTTTCTTACAACCTCTGTCCATCTCATTCGGGGACAACCTGTCTTTCGTTTGGCCTTAGTTGGATGGCCGAAAAGGACGATTTTTGGCAATCTGTCACCTTTCATTTGCAAAACGCGTCCTAGCCATCTCAATTTTTCTCTCAGTATAGCCCTAGTAAGCGTAAAGGAACCAAATTTTCGTATAGCTTACTGTTTGAAATGCGTCCAGTCAACCGAATTACCAAAACAATCCGTAGACAATTCCTCTGAAAAATATCTAAAAAATCTTCCTCCGCCTTCCGAAGCGGCAACGTTTCAGCAGTTTCAGAAACTATACTTGACCACAGTCATCACTGTGGCTTTTTACAGCGACAACTGATCTTGGTTCGCATACTTATCTTCCTATTCTTCTAAACTTTGTTCAACTGTGAAAAAATATTAAGGATCTCGGCTATTCTATTACAATATTTTCACTGCATGCACCATCTTTGCTAATAATACTACCCAGGCAAGTGAAGCTATTCACTTGATCGATCTTCTCGTTACCCTTCAGCACTTCTTCACTATTATTTATTCCTAGTCTAAGCAACTCAATTTACTTGTCTAGTCTAAGTAACTATTCTTGAGCCCTGGACTCTCAAAACGACCCAAAAATTAGTCATTTTACTAGCATTTTCATCTAGGACATTCAAATCATGAGCAGTCTCTTGTCAAAACTACTTCCTACTGTTTTTTTTCTTCCCATGAGTTGCATTAATATAAAACAGTATAAAGATGATTTTTAAGGAAGAAAGCCTAAAAAAAAGTATTCGCCCCATTATTTTTTCTTAAATAGCGATGTCATTTCTAGAAGTAGCGCTAAATCACACTGTTGTAGTCGGTTCAGCTCTCTCTCTCTCTCTCTCTCTCTCTCTCTCTCTCTCTCTCTCTCTCTCTCTCTCTCTATCTAAAAAAAAAGAGGTAGAGCGCTTAAAATCGATTGTTTGCATAGGCCTATACAAGAGATCCCATAAATAAAGCGAAGGGTTTATCTTAAAATAAACTTTCATGAAACGAGGCTACCATGACATCATTTTAGCTACTCAACGTACTTCGACTATGGTTGTTCGGACAGGTAAATATTGTAGCCTAGCAAGTATTTGTAGCCTAGTAACGTCTGTGACATCAAAGTCTACCCTGGAAACAGACAAGGATGGCAAGGAAATGCAGCATGGATGAATGTAGTTCCCCCAGTGCTAAAAAATAAAATAAGTTGTTGCGTATTTTTATTTTTCCGATGTAATCTATTACGTTAATTACAAGTTAATCATGGACACGGAAGGCTGGTGAGGTAACGCCACTTGGACATACTAAGGACTATGAAGGAAAATGAATACTAAGGACAGTGAAGAGGTATACATGCTATGAGCCGGTGAAAGGCCAAACAAGTCATTGATTCTAATTCTAAGTGACCCGTTTGGCTGTTATCAATACTATTATTGATCACATAGCCTATTATTCAATAATTTATTTAACATTTAATTATTGCTACAAGAGAACAAATAAAGCCTGCAATTACTGTATTCGCACTTTCTTGGCAGAGTTAGGGCGGTATCTCCCTGAGAAGACGAAAATACAGACTAAGTAAAAATCCTTACAGAATTACGTATGCACTATACCCTTCCTCCATTAAGTAAATACAAAATAAATAAGAGAACTAGTGCAACCAAGGGAGGTAGAATTATTTACTTCGTGTCCTTGTGTACCTACTTCTTAAAATACCTTCATGTGGTCCTACGCGAGAAGGCTTCGGACCAGTCATTTGCCTCCTCATCTCTTGGAGGAAAATATAAAAGTCACAAAAGATTAAGTTGTTGCACATATATGCGTAAAGGTATATGACAGTGGAATAATCGCTTAAAGCCTTTTACTAGATTGTTCAAATAGGGAGTATGAGCAGTGCAATTTATGTCCAATCACAATTTAATTCTTCTGATCTATAGTCTTCTGCTGATCCTCCTTTTAGAAACTGCTTAGCGAGAGGTTTTAGGGATAATACCTCAAAAGTATTAAATGTCTGATGTGACCTTTAGGCACGACAGCAACGAAATACTTGAAAATGTATTACATTTTTTCGGTAAGGAATCATCTTTCAAGACGTTTGCCTCCCCCTTAGGAAAATTTTGCCTGGCTTGTTCTTCTCTAGAAAAAATTCTATGGACACGCATAACCGTTTATCTTGTAGATGTTTAGTGGGCAATTATTTGTGCATTAAAAAACGTGCCACAAGTCCCTTTGTCTCCAAAGAAGTTGGTATAACCTCCAGTCTAATTAGAGAAAGCCAAAACACTAATACAACCGTTGTTTTCTTTATATGGTAGTTCTGACATTGCTTGTGTAATAATTATGAACTATTCCGTAAAAGGTTACGAGCACATATGCGCAGTTTTAACTATCCTGATACATTACGCTAGTCTCTTTGAAAGAAAATTTCCACATAAATATCCATGTCTTTTTGAGAGAAAATTTGATTTTTTTTATATATTTTTTTTTATCATAGGCAGCGCAATAGCGCTGCCTAAGTAAAGAACGATGTTGGCACAATGTACTTTTTTTTCTTGGTCTTAGACTAGGGAACTTCGCATCGAAGGAGTTGTCGTAGAAACTTCAAAAAGGGCTCATTCAATTGGAAATTGGAGTGGCTTGTGCCCTTTTCAATAGTCGAAAGTGATTGGAAGGCAACTAACACCCCTTCCACGTCCACCCCTTCCCTAAATACATCCAATCAAAATTTTGAGATAGCCATTTTGTTCAGCGTAGCTGATTTCCTGATAAAAATGATGTTTTTGAGGAGGACGCTCCCCCACAGCCCTCAGGGCAAGGGTTGTAAGTTATGCCCTGGGGGCATATAAGGTTTTTCATAGAAAGCGTTGTCGTAGAAACTTCAAAAGAGGCTCATTCAATTGGAAATTCAAAGGGCTAGTGCCCTTTTTAATAGTAGAAAGTCATTGAAAGGAAACTAACACCCCTTCCACGCCCACCATTTCCCCAAACACATCCAATCAAAATTTTGAGATGTCCATTTTGTCAACGTAGTTGGTTTCCACATAGAAACTATGTTTTTGAGGAGGACACTCCCCCACAGCCCTCAGGATAAGGGTTGTAAATTATGACCTGGGGCATATAAAGTTTTTATTGAAAGCTTTGTCATAGAAACTTGAAAAACGGCTCATTCGATTGGGAATTCCAAGGGCTAGTGCCCTTTTTAATAGTCGAAAGTGATTGGAGGGCAACTAACCCCCTTCTCACGCCCACCTTTTTCCCAAACATATCCAATAAAATTTTGAGATAGCCATTTCGTTCAACGTAGTTGAAAATTATGGAAATTAGGTCTTTGAGGATGACAGCCCCCCCCATAACCCTCAGGGCAAGGGTTATAAGTTATACCATGGGGACATTTCAGGTTTTTACAGAATGCGTTGTCGTAGAAACTTCAAAAAGGGCTCATTCAATTGGAAATAGAAATGGCTAGTGCCTTTTTTAATAGTAGAAAGTGATTGGAAGGCAACTAACACTCCTTCCACGCCCATCATTTCCCCAAACACATCCAATCAAAATTTTGAGATCGCCATTTTGTTCAACGCAGTTGAAAGTTCTGGAAATTATATCTTTGTGCTGGACGCTCCCTCCACAGTCTTCAGGGCAAGGGTTATAAGTTATGACCTGGGGGGCTTATAAGGTTTTTATTGAAAGCTTTGTTATAGAAACTTGAAAAAGGGCTCATTGAGTTGGAAATTCAAAGGGCTAGTGCCCTTTTTAATAGTCGAAAGTGATTAGAGGGCAACTAACCCCCTCTCTCGCCCACCTTTTCCCCAAACACATCCAATCAAAATTTTTAGATAGCCATTTTGTCCAACTTAGTTGAAAGTTTTGGAAATCTTTAAGGATGACACCCCCCTCCGTCCTTAGGGCAAGGGTTGTAAGTTATGCCCTGGGGGTATATAAGGTTTTTATAAAAGGCGATGTTGTAGAAATTTCAAAAAGGGCTTATTCGATTGGAAATTGAAAGGGCTAGTGCCTTTTTTAATAGTCGAATGTTATTGAAGGGCAACCAACCCGCTTCTCACGTCCACCATTTCCCCAAACACATCCAATCAAGATTTTGAGATATCCATTTTGTTAAACGTAGTTGAAAGTTCTGGAAATTAGGTTCATTGAGGATGATAACCCCCTCAGAGCCCTCAGGGCAAGGGTTGTAATTTATGCCCTGGGGGCATATAAGGTTTTTGTAGAATATTTTGTCGTAGAAACTGCAAAAGGGCTCATTTGATTGGAAACTTTAAGGGCTAGTGCCCTTTTTAATAGTCAAAAGTGAATGGAGAGCAACTAACCCCCCTCTCACGCCCACCATTTTCCCAAACACATTCAATCAAAGTTTAGAGATAGCCATTTTGTTTGACGCAGTTGGAAGATTTGGAAATTATTTATTTCAGGATGACAAACCCCCCGGAGCCCCGAGGGCAAAGGTTGTAACCCTGGAAGCAAAAGTTATACTCTGGAAGCATATAAGGTTTTTTTTATAGATAGTGTTGTCGTAGAAACTTCAAAAGGGCCTCATTAAATTGGAAATTGAGAGGGCTAATGCCTTTTTTAATAGTCAAAAGTGATTGGAGGTTAACTCACCCCCCTCTAACGCCCACAATTTCCCTAAACACACCCAATCAAAATTTTCAGATAGTGATTTAGTTCAACATAGTTGAAAGTTCTGGAAATTAGAACTGGAATTGGAGGACGAATACCCCCCCCCCCCGCCCTCACGCCCATAATTTCCACAAACACTTCCGATCAGCATTTCGATATAGCAATTTTGTTGAAGGTATTTGAAGGTTCCGAAAATTATTTCTTTGAATATGACGACCCCCCACAGCAATCAGTGCTAAGGTTTTCAGTTATGCCCTGGGGCCATAAAAGGTTTTTATAAGAAGCGTGGTCGTAAAAACTTCAAAAAGGGCTAATTTTTTTGAAATTGAGAGGCCTATTGTCCTTTTTGATAGTCGAAAGTAAACGGAAGGAGAACACCCCCCCCCCACGCCCATCATTTTCCCAAACATTTCAGATAAACATTTTGATTTATTCATGTTGTTCAACGTAGTTGAAAGGTCTGGAAATTTGAGGATAACACCCCCTCCCCCGATAGCCCTCAGGACAAGGGTCTTAAGTTAGACCCTTAGGGAATATAAGGTTTTTATAGAAAGTTTTTCGTAGAAGCTTCAAAAAAGGCTCGTTCGATTGGAAATTGAGAGGACTAGTACATTTTTTATTAGTTGAAAGTGATCAGAGGGCAAATGCCACCCTCCCCCCACGTCCATCGTTTTCTCAAACACTTCCAATCAAAATTTGAGATAGTCATTTTGTTCAACGTATTAAAAGAGCCCATTCGTAAAATGAGCGAAAGAAATCAAAAATTAAACACTACTATTTTTGTGCCATAATTTTGAAAAGAGTTTATGTTGTTAAAATTTTCTGAAAAAGTTTCTCCAGTATATAAATAGCAGGCTAGACTATAAATTCTTAAAGGAAAACCGGAAAGATTCAGACTATTATTTTCTTTTTCCCTGAAAAAGAAGGTGTCAATATAAAACGAACAGAAATTAATTAAAAAAACAACTTTTTCCACAAAATGAGTTTTTCAACAAAAAGTAAAGAACTCCATCAAACCAAAATGAAAGAAAATAG
This sequence comes from Artemia sp. Kazakhstan ARC1039, assembly GCA_029168905.1. Taxonomy (NCBI): domain Eukaryota; kingdom Metazoa; phylum Arthropoda; class Branchiopoda; order Anostraca; family Artemiidae; genus Artemia; species Artemia sp. Kazakhstan ARC1039. Next base: position 19,455 of record JAQQPU010010409.1, on the reverse strand, counting down.
AATCAAACAATCTACCAAGCATACATCTACCACAAATCAGTATCAGTAAATAAATAAAACCCAAAACGAACAGAAATTAAAATAGGTAAAAGAGTCAAACTCAGAACGAGCAGAAATTAATATGTGTAGGGTCCAAAACCTCTATGATTTCCAAAACTAGAATATAATTTGTGCTTTACTGAAAAATTGTTTTAAATGTTTTCGCTTTTATAACTTTAAGAAATCAAAAATTAATTAAGATTTTAAGGAATAAATATCAACATATGCATATTAAACTGACAATGCACATTTTTTTCAGTAAATTCGTCTGATTGTTTTTTCAATAAAGTACAAATTATGCTCTGGCTTTTAGAAATCATAGGGGATTTGAACCCTACTCATATTAATTTCTGCTCGTTTTGAGTTTTACTCTGTTATCTATTTTAATTATGTTCGTTTTGGGTTTCATTTATTTGTTGATACTGATTTGTGGTAGTTGTATGCTTGGTAGATTGTTTGATTCTATTTTCGTTCATTTTTGGTTTGATGGATTTCTTTACTTTTTGTTGAAAAACTTATTTTGTGGAAAAAGGTTTTTTTTTAATTAATTATTATTAAGAATGCTTTCTTTAAGTAAATTTTCATAGTACCAAGGACATCAAAATAAAAACATGTTGCCCCTTTGAGCCATCTTAGGTCTGCTTATGCCTGAATACACTGATTCTTTGATTTTTTTTTTTTTTGATCGTTTCAAAACTCCGAAATTTTAGACTAGTACCACATTTTGCCAGTGTTGCCACGTTTAATCGTGGAAACAAATAAGCAAAAAATAATAAGTTAATTTAAGAAAGCTTTTCGTCTGTAATAGTTCGGACAGTCACAATCTATCGATTCCAAAGACTACTAATTACTAAACCTTCAAAAAAATCTGTACTCTCTTATGCTGTTTGCTGTCATATGTTTTTAGCCTTTTTTGCTAATTCTTCGCTCTTTTTTTCAGTTTGGTGCGCACTAATACTAGACTGCATAACGGCATATCGAGATCTAAATTATTTAAGATATTAATTGAAAAAAAACTTTTCTGAAAAAGAAGTTTTTCAAAGAAAAGTAAAGAACTGTACTAAAACCTAAGACAGGCAGAAATAAAGTCCTATAATAATTTTCCTATAATAATTCGGCTTAAAACAAAAACAAATTACTCAGCAATTCAGAATTTAAGATTTTATTTGAAAGAAAGTTTTTATTTTTAAATGTTATAGCTAAAAAACAAAAAAATTTGAAATGTATTTGGTTTTAAGTAAACCGCAATAGCCTTTAGCAGGTTTTATTACGGGAGGGCAGTAGCCCTGCTCCTGTTTGTGTTTATCTTTATTCGTTTTAAGTTTAAATTGATAATTCATTTTAATTGTTACTAGTTTTGGATTTATTTATTTATCTATATCAGTAGGCCTATCTATTATCTTAACGTTTGACGTAATTTTATGTTATTTTCTGTTTTTTTTGGGCAGGGGGGGGGTTCATTAATTCATTAATAGTAATTTTTAGTCTTTTAAAGTTCAAATTATTATAAGACTTTATTTCTGGTAGTCTTAGATTTTAATATGGTTCATTGCTTCTATTTCGAAATTTTTTTTTTAATTACTTTATTTTGTTTTTCATTGCCAAAGTTTGATTACTGGTTCACGTTATGAACGTATTTTGTTTTCTAAGTTTTTTAGCTTAAATAGTAAAATTGAACCTCTCCCCCCTGATATGTTTGTCCGACTCGTAAAAACGCAATAAACATGAATATAAACATATTTTTGATGCGTTTTTAAAGTTTTTTTAACCCCCCCCCCCAAAAAAAAAACATCTTGGATACGGCCTTGAGTAGAGGCATATCTCGACTCCCTTTCTTTCTGACCGTCTAAACTTTTTCATTTGTGACTTTGGCGTGAGCGTATGGATGATAAGATGCGAAATAGAAGTAATTTTGACAACCTGGGTTACCATAATGTCTTTTGATTTAGTAAAGCATTCCCTCAACGTTCCTTGAACGTTCCCTCGACGTTGCAGCTTCCATTATGTCTTTCAAATAACCCATTCTAAAACCTAATATGAGCAAAAATTTAGTTTTATGATCAGAAATTAAATAATAAAAAAAACATTTTTTTCAACTGAAATTAAGGAGCAACGTCAAAATTTAAAACGAACAGAAATTAATACGTATATTATTGGGTTCGCCCCCTACTTGTTATCTCGCTCTTTGCGCTTAAGTTTTTTTTGTACTTTCATCAGAGCTATTTATTCTAATTAACGGCCTTTGTGTTTGAGGGGTCATTCTTAAAGAATTGGAACAAAATTGAATTTAGCGTAAAGAGCGAGGTATTAACTAGGGGGCGAACCCCCTAGTAAACGTAATCAAAATATACGAACATAGGAATTCGTTACGTAAGTTAATTTGTAAGTTACGTCAGAATAATATTTCGAGAAAGCCATTTAGCCAAAAAAAAGTAAAATTAATATGCAAATTTCTTTTTGATTATTCATGTACGGTGAGCCGAAATGAAAGCTGCATTAACTCAAAAACGTTCAGAAATTAAATAAAAAAACAAGTTTTTTTAAGCGAAAGTAAGGATCGACGTTAAAACTTAAAGCGAACAGAAATTATTCCGTATATGAAAGGGACTGCCCCCTCCTCAACCCCTCGCTCTTTACGCTAAAGTTTGACTCTGTCTCAAAAACTTTGTTTTTTAAAACAATAAAAAACTTTAGCTGAAAGAGCGATGGGTTGAGGAGGGGATAGCCCCTTTCATATACGGAATAATTTCTGTTCGTTTTAAGTTTTAATGTCGCTCCTTACTTTCAGTTAAAAAAAACTTGTTTTTAAATTTATTTGCAATAAGACGCAAATGAAACACCAGCCATTTAGGAAGTTTAAGACGGAGAGGTGTAGGGAGGGGGTAGTTCCAATCTTATTTGTAAGCCTTGATTACCTATCAATAATATTTTATTTTTGTGTTATCACTAATTTTATGACACATTAAAAAAACAAAACAAAAAATACACACTGCTCAAAATACAAATTGTTTTCATTTGCTGAGCATCACCGTTCGTTTTGAGTTTCATTTATTAATTGATGAAAATTTCCATTTGTCTTAGTTTTAATTTATAACATAACTTGATCTCAGCTCGTCTTAGGTTTTAGTATGGTTTTTTACTTTTCTTTGGAAAACTGTTTTTTCTAAAGTTGTTTTTTAGATTAATGATACTAAAACGGGAGTTTTTTGTTAGATTGCAGCCATTCGGAGTTATTAGTTGCATTTTTTTAATTCACAAAATCATTTTTTGATAAAAAAAAAGACCAGAAACAATTTTTACTGTTTTTCTATGGTATTTTTTTTTAAACTTCTGAATAAATATGATAGCAGGCTGACCACAGTTTTCCACGTTTTTCACGTATCCTTTATATTCATCGCCCCTGTATTTAGGATAATCTATTTAAACCGGGACCATATCATATGTTATTATGCGTGCAGCTGATTCCACGGATTCTGAGAACAAAAAAAGAATCTGAGCTGGTAGCAAATTAATCTGTTTTCATGATGTTCTATAGGATGAGACCCTATTTTACAGTTGAACGATTGCAATTACTGAGGATATAGAGCTCAACACCTGGAGTGACGCCCCCTCCTTTCTACCTTTGATATTGACCACCTTATCTAACTGTACTTTCGTAATTTCGTTAGTCAATCTTGATTTCCGAAAATCTAGCAGTGAGATTCAAGATTAAATCAAAGAGTTAGAAGTAAGAAAGTTTTAAGTGTGGGAAATAAAAATCAAAAGGACTAAGTTAAAAAGTTGAAATTTGCAAGATATATCTGGGACAAAAAGTGGGATGTTGATCTATCACACTCTATGATCCCGCTTATATATTGTCGTGCCCAAACGAAAAGATGCATGCAACATTTTTGTAGTTTTACAGCAGAGCAAAAATGAGAGTTTTTAGCTGAATTTTGTGAATTAGTTTGCAGAAGTAAGTAAGGTAGTTTTTTTTAACTGAAAGCAGGGAAATACACAAGACTTTCAACAATGGAGGGGGGAGGTAAATCTCTGGGTAGATGAGGCTATTTTGAAACAATGTAAAGACAGCAAGCTATACGTAAAATACCCGCGCTTATGGCAAAATAACAAAGTTTTTGAATTGGGGGGGGAGGTAAAGTTTTTAGTTTAAAGGTCCTGCTCCCCTGCATTCCTACTTACCTGACTAAGGTACCTGATTCTTTTTCTCCTGGCTGTTATTGATCTTCTCTACATCCCATAAAGTAAACACATCTCAGCAAATGTAACCAGTAGCTAAAAATTCATTGAAGGAATATTTCCTATTTTTACATATTTTAAAAAAAATAGTCTGAGGAACACCAGTTCATGTTTGAATAAGAGAATATGCTGAAAGCGCGTTATGTTCCTTGGTGCAAAAAGCAGTAGAGTGAAAGTAGAACGATGAGGTGAAGCGGATGGCATTTAAATAGCAAGGAATACTATATGGCTGTGTGGGTTACTTTTCCTTGTTTTCAGACAATCTCTAGCCTTTAAAAGAGGACTAAACAGTTTAGAACAGGGTAAACTCTACTTTTTGTCGAAAGCACAGGCCCCTCCCCCAGGTCTTAAAATTGTCCTAACGATTACTTATATCTTTCGTCTATTCTGCCTATTTTTGATGTTTTTTTTTTTAATTCGTGTGCCGATCCTCTCTTCTGAAGAAAATTTTTGCCCCACCAGCAAATCAAATTCCTGTGCAGTTGCCTTTTTTTACAGAACTTTTCTGTCTAAAAGTCGTACAGTTTTGAAGGAACGTATTTTCGTAGAAAGAAATTATAATCGGTTAAGGTGTATTGTTAGGCTGAAATCATTTACGAGAAATAACCCCAAAAGATAATGCCAATCCCATAAAATCCGTAAACTTTTCTATAGCCAATGGAAAACTTTCTACAAAAATAAAATGGAAAACTTTTCTATAGCCGTAAACTTTATCTTGCCCCATTGGAAGAGGGGAGGGCTAAGACCCAATTGTAGCGACAACGATTGTTGTATTTGAAAAGAGGATTGAACAAAGAATATAATAGTATATATTTCTTTTTTTCTATCTGACATCTCCTCTATAATAAAACTTATTCTTATTTTCCACCCTCTTCAAGCTGAATATGAACATGAATTATTATTATCATTTTTTTCAAAACACACAAAGGATGTCGGATAACAAATCACTGAAAAAAATGGAAATCAGCAATGTAAAATAACTTGTTTTGTTCCTTTGGGTTTGGCTACAGCTACTGTTTTTGCAGCCTATTAGTCCTTGAAATAACCCACTAATCGCATCAATGTAATATTTGACGGAAAAAATAGAATAAAAGGACTTTAGTGGTCTAGTGAGGTATCTAGTTATTTTTAGTCACAAATTGGAGATAATGTGATACGATTCTATCGATAGCTGGGACAAAACAATTTTAGTTTGTTCCTATTGGAGCCGCTGGATATTTGGTTAGAAACGGGAACCACTGGTAGGGACTGTAAAGTCCAAAGTTGTATTTTGTAGCTTACCTTTATTAGAGCCTATTATAGAGTTCCACTGTTCCCTCTAAGCGTTTCACCTAACCAAAACAAGAAAAATTGGTTAAACCTAAAAAAGAATCCTGATGGAGGTGGGTCTTCAATATTTTCACTGCTTTAGGGTAACATATTATATATCTTGCTGGTAAAGGGTATATTTGAACCTATTGGAGCCTAACGAGTTCAGCTACTCCGCATAAACGTTCCATCTAACCAAAATAGGAAGACTTGGTTTGAGATCAGACAAAATCCTAAAAGGCGTCGCCCTTGAAAACGTTCATTGATTTAGAACAAAATATTACAAAGGTTGCAGATAAAAGCATATTCGCTTTGAAAGGTTACTAAGTAAGCAAACATAATATTAGGCTGTCCGCTAAGTTTTTATAATTCAAGAGGAGGCCTTAAAAGTAGGCCCTACAGTCGGACATAAGATTTTTATATGTGCTAATATACATATTTTCATTTTCCCCTTCCGTTATAATTTCACAAAGGACCTTGAAAAGTCGAACATAGTATTAATTCTTCTAGGGCTCCTCCCTTCTTGTAAAATCATGTAAAATTTCCGAGCAGTAGCTGCATATTTGAAGTGAATGCGCAAGCTAATTTTGTCAAGTTTGATCATCCCCAACTGTACATGTTTGACTTGGCTTCATTATGGAGCTTTTTATCTATTCCGTTTTTTTGTTATCTGGATGTTTACCTCTCCTTTTCCAAGAACAGGGGTAGTGGACATTCGAATTCTTAATGTACACTGGAGAAAACTCCAAGCATTGCCATTAACGGGTATTTTAAGATGTTCCCACATGGTTAAGGTCCTACCCCTACCCCTTCCCCAACCTCCTTAAAAAAATCCTGACATTGCTAGAATTTTCGAGGTCCGAATCTAGAGAGCACTTACTCCCAATAACACTAATGCAAATAACTACCTTAAAAAAGTCTCGCTCAAGTTAATTCAAGCTCTTTACCCCTTTGAATAGAACAGCAAATAATAGGATATTTGTAATTATCTATTATTCCCTCTCGTATTGTTATGGATGTTATTAACTCCTTCGCTTTCTCAAGGGTGATCGTATTAATATAGAAGGATTATCCACCTGGTTTGCCGCGAATATGATTTACTTTCAATATGATAGTTTGGCGTGAGAACGCTATAAATAATACAATAAAATCAGAGCCAATCATTTGTAAATTGACGCTGAGAAATATTTTTGTGCAATCGCCCAAGATTTAAAGCAGAATAGTTCTTTATTAAAAAAAAAGAAAAAAATGCGAGACATTCTTACGGGAATAATCGAAAAGAAACCGAATCCTTTTTATGTGCAAGCATTAATTTTTCAACTTAAACAGTTGCAATATATCGAATTGCGACTTAGATGTTTTTTGCTTTATATTATGAATTAAAAAAAATACATGAATAAATGCACTTTTAGCTTCTTGTTCCACTTATTATCATTATTATTACTGTTTTTGTATTACTTCTGTTATTATTACTGACTTGAATATGAAGCGAAAAAAAAACAACATAAATATGGGTTGACAAAATATTTTGAATATTGAGGTTAAAATTACCTCCTGCTGTCGTGTGTCTTCCGTTATCAATGTTTCGCTCTAATCGAAGTAATTTGCTTCTAAGACTGCGGCAATGAATCCTTAAAACTTGAGCGTTTCATTTTCTTCTAAAGAAAAAGATCAATTTTTGTCGAGGTTATCTGTAGTATTTGCAACGCTGTATTTTCCCATATTACCAAGCAATTGATATTTATCCTGTTAAACTTTGTGTAGTGTCTATGGACATTTCTCCTCACCTTCCAAATATATGCGTTTAATTTAGTTTTAGAAATTCCCTCTTTTATACAATTTTGCAAAGAGACAAGAAACAAAGAACCTGTTATCCACTTATTAAAAGTCTTAAATAAAAGCGAACTTCAAGATATGTCAATTCATGTACATTTTACTTCAACCTTGGTCGCTGGGATAGTTTTGCGTCGTAGCCTAGTAACATCTGAGATGTTATAATAATCTACCCTAGAAACAACCAAGGGTGGCAAGGAAAATGAATCTTCTTTATTGTTGCCCCAGCATCTAAAAAAAACTTGAGCATTCCTTTTGTTTTATAAAATCTGCCATCTTAGTTACAATTCGGTGTTGAAAGTGGTTGTTGATAAGGTAATGGGAGTTAAAATGCCAATATATCCAACGTAGATACAAACAATTTGACTTCTTCATCAAACAGTTCGTGGTAACGAACTGTAAGTAAGGAGCGACCCGGCTCAATGGTAACCGAAACTCTAGAAAACGAGTTTTTGATACCAATAGATATATCAAAAGAATCAGATTTCAATGCTGATTTCAAATATATAACTTTCATCAAGTTTAGTGCTACCCATCAAAAGTTACGCGCCTGAGAAAATTTGGCTGATTTTCGAAAAAAGGGGGAAAGACCCCCTAAAAGTTATAGAACCTTAATGAAAATCACACCATCATATTCAGCGTATCAGAGAACCCTACTGTAGAGGTTTCAAGCTCCTATCTACAAAAATGTGGAATTTTCCATTTTTTGCCAGAAGAAAGATCACGGATGC
>JAQQPU010010409.1:0-10905 GCA_029168905.1 Artemia sp. Kazakhstan ARC1039 | reverse complement strand
TGCAATAACTATAGTGCAAAAAATCGTACTAAGATTATAGTCACCTGCCTGGCTCGCTTAAAGCCAATAACGTCTGGATAGACGTTTGAATTATGAAGGCGTTTATGACGTCCAATTCTGAATTATTTTATCGCCAGAGTTTGTAGTAAAACTTCGGCAGAAGAAGTGTGCAGTTCTTGAAGTTGTTCAGTTCTCTCCTCTAAAAATGTCTTCTGTGAATATATACTACAAGAGCTTCCAGGAAAGAGGAGTAAACGAGTTACATCCATAGGACAACTCCTCTCAGAGAGACGTTAAGCTACTATTTATGCAAACGAAGTGAAACTAATTGTCGTTTTCTGTATTTTTTTTAACTATTTGGGAATAATGACAATTTCGTTTGCACGTGAGTTCAGCTTGGCTATTGGAACCCTTAAATATAAAAATTTAGCCGTAAATTACAGTTTTCTAAACTAAAAATCATCACTTTTGTCCTAATTTTTAACTTGTCTAACATAGCATAGCGGTCAGTTTGAATTTGAAAAACATGTACGTGATACAAAATAAATTTGAATTTTCCCTTTTGAATTCGAAATTGCATAGAAATGGCTCCACATAGAACTGCAAGGATATAACTACCATGTAAATTAAACGCTATAATACCATTTACTTATGTGTATTATCACGGAACATAGGTAAGGTTTAAGCCTTTTTCAAAAAAGAAGTTGACTTAGAAGTGTTGGTCAAATATTTTTCAAGTATATACCATAAGTGACTTTCGGGTGTACAGTGAATATTTAGGAAAATATTTGAATATATTTGGGAATTATTTGAGATTCTTTTCACATATTTACAAGATAATTATCACAAAAAGATTGTAAAGCCTTTATAAATATACTGTTCATTTGATTGACTTAAATAAAACTAGATTTTTCAAACACTGTTTTTTTAATTAAGGTTTTCCTAAATCAGCTTAAGTGGGTTTTGAGGTTCGTTCATACATCCCAGACCATAATTGTTTCATCAGCTTTGTTAAACTGAATCCTCCAGCCCACCGATTCATAAGTTGAAGAAAAAAGATGTTGATATGTTTGCCTTTTCCGCCCTCTCCCCCTTCTTACCAGAGGTTAGATCAAATATGGACCACAAAAAGTGCGGTTAAAAGGTGCCTGGCTCTTACTTTCCCTCAAATGTGGTAGTGACTTGACCTTCCCTTCTATTAGAGTGACTTGTCACACAAACTGAAGACCACCATTGATTGCGATTGAAAACCAAAAACTCAAATAGAACACTAGCTCTTGTTTCCAACCATGTTTAGTTGGGTTCTGGCCCCTTCTTCTGTTAGACGACGGATGAAAGATCTTACAGACCTCCTTCACTTGTCCCCTAAGGAATTCGGGATAGGTTTGACCTTCCAAATTGCTGGATGAGGAAACAAGCTCTTAATCTCCACTGAGTTTGATTGCGATGTGACGGCCTCTTCCGGAAAATATCTTGACATTAGCACATCAAAATAGCTCTTCCTCCTCCCACCAAAATTTTAAATGGCTCCTGAATTCAAAAACACAGAAAAAGCATATGCTATGTTGCTACCAACTAATCATAGACAGCGCGATAGCGCTACCTAAGTAAAGAACGATGTGGGCACAATGTATTATTTTTTTTTCTTCTTCCTCCTACATACCCGGGCACTTCGTATCGAAGGAGTTGTCGTAGAAACTTTGAAAAGGGCTCATTCGATTGGAAATTGGAGTGTCTAGTGCCCTTTTTAATAGTTGAAAGTGTTTGGAGGGCAACAAGCCCCCCCCCGTGCCTATCATTCCCCCAAACACATCCAATCAAAATTTTGAGATACCCGTTTTTTCAGTGTAGTTGATTTCCAGATAGAAAATATGTTTTTGAGGAGGACACTCCCTCACAACCCTCGGGGCAAGGTTTTAAGTTATGTCCTGGGGGCATATAAGGTTTTATAGAAGGCGTTGTCCTAGAAACTTCAAAAAAGGCTTATTCGATTGGAAATTCAAAGGGCTAGTGCTCTTTTTAATAGTCGAAAGCGATTGGAGGGCAACTAGCCCCCCCCACGCCCATCATTCCCCCAAACACATCCAATCATAATTTTGAGATAGCCATTTTATTCAGCGTAGTTGATTTCCACATATAAGATATGTTTTTGAGGAGGAAACTCCCCCACAACCCTCGGGGCAAGGGTTTTAAGTTATGCCCTGAGGGCATATGAGAACGATGTTGGCACAATGTATCATTTATTATTTTTTCCCTTTAGAGCAGGGCACTTCGTATCGAAGAAGTTGTCGTAGAAACTTCGAAAAGGGCTCATTCAATTGTAAATTGGACTGGCTTGTGCCCTTTTTAATAGTTGAAAGTGATTGGAAGGCAACTAACACCCCTTCCACGCCCACCATTTCCCGAAACATATCCAATCAAAATTTTGAGATAGCCATTTTGTTAAGCGCAGTTGATTTCCAGATAGAAATTATGTTTTTAAGTAGGACAATCCACCACAGCCTTTTGGGCTAGGGTTGTAAGTTATTCCCTGGGGGACATATAAGTTTTTTATAGATGGCGTTGTCATAGAAACTTCAAAAAAGGCTGATTCGATTGGAAATTCAATGGGCTAGTCCTCTTTTTAATAGTCGAAAGTGATTGGAAGGCAACTAGCCCCCCACTTCCATCATTCCCCTATACACATACAATCAAAATTTTGAGATAGCCATTTTGTTCAGCGTAGTTGATTTCCACATAAAATTTTTTTTTGAGGATGACACTCCCCCACAACCTTCAGGGCAAGGGTTGTAAGTTATGCCCTGGGGGTATATAAGGTTTTATAGAAGGCGTTTTCGTAGAAACTTCAGATAAGGCTCATTCGATTGAAAAGTCAAAGAGCTAGTGCCTTTTTTAATAATCGAAAGTGATTGGAGGGCAACTAACCCCCCTCTCTCGCCCAACTTTTCCCCAAACACATCCAATCAAAATTTTGAGATAGCCATTTTATTCAACGTAGTTTTAAGTTCTGTAAATTAGGTCTTTGAGGATGACAAACCCCTCACAGCCCTCAGGACAAGGGTTGTAAGTTATGCCCTTGGGGCATATAAAATTTTTATCGAACGCGTTGTCGTAGAAACTTCAAAAAGGGCTCATGCGATCAGAAACTGAAATGGCAACTAACACCCCTTCCACGCCCACCATTTCCCCAAACACACCCAATCTAAAATTTGGAGATAGCCATTTTGTTCCACGCAGTTAAAGTTCAGGAGTTTATACCTTTGAGCAGGACACTCCCCCCACAGCCTTCAGGGCAAGGGTTATAAGTTATGCCCTGGGGGCATATAAGTCTTTATTGAAATCTATGTCGTACAAACTTGAAAAAGGGCTCATTCGATTGGAAATTTAAAGGCCCAGTGCCATATTTAATAGTCGAAAGCGATTTGAGGGCAACTATCCACCCTCTCTTACCCACCTTTTCCCCAAACACATCCAATCAAAATTTTTAGTTAGCCATTTTGTTCAGTTTTGTGGATTTCCCGATAGAAATTATGTTTCTGAGGAGGACACTCCCGCACAGCCCTCAGGGCAAGGGTTGTAAGTTATGCCCTGGGGACATATAAGGTTTTTATAGAACGCGTCGTCGTAGAAACTTCTAAAAGGGCTCATTCGATTGAAAATTCAAATGGCTAGTGCCCTTTTTAATAGTCGAAAGTGATTGGGAGGCAACTGACACTCCTTCCACACCCACCCTTTCCCTAAACATATCCAATCAAAATTGTTAGATAGCCATTTTTTCCACGCAGTTTAAGGTTCAGGAAATTATACCTTTGAGCAGGACACTCCCCCTACAGTCTTCAGGGCAAGGGTTATAAGTTATGTTCTGGGGGTATATAAGGTTTTTATTGAAATCTTTGTCGTAGAAACTTGAAAAATGGCTCATTCAATTGGAAATTCAAAGGGCTAGTGCCCTTTTTAATAGTCGAAAGTGATTTGAGGGCAACTAACCCCTCTCTCACGCCCACCTTTTCCCCAAACACATCCAATAAAAATTTTTAGATAGCCATTTTATTCAACGTAGTTGAAAGTTTTGGAAATTATTTCTTTAAGGAAGACAACCCATCCCCCCATAATCCTCAGAGCAAGGGTTGTAAGTTATGCCCTGGGAGCATGTAAGGTTTTTATAGAAAGCGATGTTGTAAAAACATCAAAAAGGGCTCATTCAATTGAAAATTGAAAGGGTTAATGCCCTTTTAATAGTCGAAAGTGATTGAAGGGCAACTAACCCCCTCTCACGCCCACCATTTGCCCCAACACATCCAATCAAAATTCTGAGAAAACCACTTTGTTCAACTTAGTCGAAAGTTCTGGAAATTAGATCTTTTAGGATGATAGCCCCATCAGAGCCCTCAGTGCAGGGGTTGTAAGTTATGCCCTAGGGGCATATAAGGTTTATATAGAAAGTTTTTGTAGAAATTTTAAAAGGGGCTCATTTGATTGGAAACTAAAATTGCCCTTTTTAATAGTCGTAAGTGAGTAGAGAGTAATTAACCCCCCTCTGACGCCCACCATTTCCCCAAACACATTCAATCAAAGTCTAGAGATTGCCATTTTGTTCAACGTAGTTGAAAGTTCTGGAAATTAAGTATTTAAGGACGACAAACCCCCCAGAGTCCCCAGGGCAAAGGTTGTACGTTATGCCCTGGGGGCAAAGATGTTTAATGATAGAATTGTCTTAGAAACTTCAAAAGGGGCTCATTCAATTGGAAATTGAGAGAGCTAGTGCCATTTTTAATAGTTGAAAGTGATTGGAGGATAACTAACCCCCCTCTCACGCCCACCATTCCCCCAAACAGATCCAATCAAAATTGTCAGATAGCCATTTTGTTCAACGTAGTAGAAAGTTCTGGAAATTAGGTCTTTGAGGAGGACAACCCCCCAGGTCTCAGGGAGAGGGTTGTAAGTTATCCCCTGGGGGCATAAAAGGTTTTTATTGAAAGCTTTGTCGTAGAAACTTCAAAAGGGCTCATGTGATTGGAAATTGAAAGGGCTAGTGCTTTTTTTAACAGTTGAAAGTGATTTGAGACAGACTAACGCCCCTCTTACGCCCACCATTTTCCCAGACACATCCAATCAAAATTTTGAGATAGCCATTTTGTTTAACGTAGTTGAAAGTTCTGGAAATTAGATTTTAGAGGACGGCAACCATCCTCACAGCCCTTAGGGTAAGGGTTGTAATTTATGCCCTGGGGGCATATAAGGTGTTTATAGGAAGTGTTGTAGTTGAAATTCAAAAAGGGCTCATTCGATTGGAAATCGAAAGGCCTAGTGCCCTTTTTAATAGTCGAAAGTGATTGAAAGGCTTGACATTTTTATAGTAAAGATCGATGTGGGTATAATGTATTATTTTGTTGTTATTGTTGTTGTTTAGACCAGGGCACTTTTTATCGAACGAGTTGTCGTAGGAACTTCGAAAAGGGCTCATTCGATGGAAAATAGAAAGGGTCAACTAGATGAGGTATGAAACTAAATTAAACGTGGCAGTTTTTTTCACTAGGTATTTTTTTTCAAATCACATTTTTAAACTTTCGGTTACTATGGGCTGTGGTTCGCTTTTTACTAGTTTGCAGCTACCGCTGCAACCATGATTAAAATAATCTACCAAGACAAACCTCTTAGAGAATGCTAGCACTGGGTATTAAAAAACCTGACACTGAAACACTGAGTTAATTCAAGTTTTTATTGTAAAAAGTGAGAGCATTAAAAGATGCTTTATGATTTTGAACTTTTGCAAACAGGAGGAAGGGGAGGGTGGTACGTCAAGGAATAGTCATCGAGAATTTCATAATCCAACTATTTGTCATTCGTTGAATTTCTTTCTCTTAAGACAATTCGATCTTTTAAAAATAATTTTGTGAGCCTCATGTTGGCTGACAGTGTTAAAGACAAAAATTTCATTGCAAATTCTACCAAGGAACTAGCTAACATAGAAATCTCATATGTATTTGTAAAAACCTAGTAGATATGAGCAATAGCTTTTGAATGAGCAATTAAACATCATTCTATGATGGTGTGGTACCCTGCTAATAATGCAGCAGCTTCCTGGTGAGAAGACGGTTTAGGAAACTTAATAATGGGGATGGGACGGGAGGGTGAATGGGAGGGCTTCTTGTAAACCTCCAGGTAAGAGTTTTGTAACATAATTATTATGATGGTACCATTTTATGCTTCCAAGATTTTCCATTTAAGAAGTGGCACCAAAAATGCTGTTTTTAGTGCTATATCACACTTATGGATGGTAGAATTGATAAAAACACGTAGATATGAGTAATAGCTCTAAAATGAGCCATTAAACACCTCTCTAAAAAGTTCTCGCAGCCAACGGGCTCCAGCTTCTGCACTTTAGACATGCTACCAAAAGTGCCATTTGGTACTTGCAGATGATGAAATTTATAAAAAGAACGTAGAAATGAGTGATATTAGCTATTGAATATCGGTCTAAGATGTTCTGGTAGCCCGATAGCCCCAACCCTTGAGAAATGGAACAGTGCCAATTTTAGTGCCATGTGGCACTTGCAGAGCATACGGGAGGGGTTCTTAGAAATCTCCAGATAAGGGTTTTGGACCATAATTGTTACAATGGTACCGTTTTATGCTTCGCAGCATTTCCACTTAAGAAGTGCCACAAAAGGTGCCGTTTCTGTGCTATTTGGCACTTATGGATGGCAAAACTGATTAAAAGCACGTAGATATGAGCAATAGCTTTCAAATCAGTCATTAAACATCTCTCTAAGAAGTTCTGGCAACCCAATAGCCCCTAGCTTTTCATCTTGAGACCTGGCGTCAATAGTGCCATTTTTAGTGCCATTTAGCACTTGCAGTTGGTGGAATTTATAAAGAAAATGTAGATGCGAAAAATAGCTCTGATATGAGCCATTAAACATCTGTCTTTTGTAGCCCGATAGCCTCGCCCCTTCACAAATGGCACAAAATGTGCCATTTACGTGCCATATGGCACTTGCACATGGTGGAATTTATGAAAAGCACGTGTATGTGAAAAATAGCTTTTGAATGAGTTTTAATCATCTCTCTATGATGCTCTGGTAAACCTCTAGCACAGAAAAAAAAGAGGTTACAGATCAGTGCTACCCATGCAAAAAAGTGATTTTGCTTGTTGTTCAAGGTTGGGGAATTTAATTTCCCTGAATAAGATTTTTAACAATGCTGATTCCAATGGTGCACTTTTCATTTTGATCTGAAGCCATTTTCGAGGGGTTTCGGTTGCAGGCTTTTTTTCGAAATTACCATAAATTTCTTTTCGCAATAAACTTTCATTTTTAATACAAACGGAAATAAAAGTTACCATTCCTGAATCAGTGTCAGATGGCAATTTTTTTTCCACTGGGCAGTTGTTTTCTAAACATGTTTTTTATCTTTTGGTTACTACGGGCTGTTGTTCGCTCTCTACTAGGTTTTAACTACCGCTGCAACCATGATTTTTTCATTGTTTTATCGAAACGGTCCTTTTTCCTTAATTGTAAATAGAAAGACAGTGTGATCGTGTCTTTTTTGTAATTATCCATGTCTGAATGAAAGCTAATAACGAGTCGCAGCTCATGTTTATGGTAATTTGTCTAACACCTGTTCCAAAATTTTATTTTTTGTTTTGAATCACTAGCTTCAGAAATTAAGGTTGTCCTACTCATCTTTGGATATGCAAGGCGACTCTGAGCCTGTTGATGGCTCAGAAGATAATGTGTAGCTGAGAAAACAGTCTAAGTGCGTTTCAGTGGCGAAATTTCGTCAAAATCCCGGGGAGGGGGGGGGGGCAAAGTTGGAGCTCATTTTCCCAAATCAAGTGAAAATGACAGTGTAACCTCAAAAATGAGTAATATATTACCATAAAGGCAAAGATAAGCTAAAGAAAACTGACATTTTTCATTGAATGCTTGAATTAAGCAGGCTTATCTTAATTTGACAAGATATTTTGCAGAAACCAAATTTCTGCTGGAGGGGGGGGGGGTCAAAACTGGGTCTGGAGGGGGCAGCGATAAAGGGATCACGGCCCCAATTTAGAGCCCCAGTCCTTAGGGTTTCATGGAATGTAATCATTTAAGAGGCACAATTAGAACCTTTCAACCGTTTTTGGCAAAATGTCCATCTAAATTTAGTCTGATGCCACTGGGTTAACGATAGTGGCTGAGGAGAAATGGTTGTGGGAGGGGGATTGGCTACCCTCCAGTCACTTCTAATCCTTAAAAAGGATACAACAACTGTCAGTTTCTGAACGAATAATACCTCTCTTAAGTTTTTACGACCATCATTTTTATACAAACTGTGCAGATAATAAAAATTAAAACACAGGAAACGCGTTACCCTTACTCGGTGCTTATTCTCCCCATTCAATTCCCACCCTGGAAAATTCTTCCCTCGGAATTTCTTCCAAGAGGTAGACATCATGCCCTCCAGTAACTTTTGGCCTTTAAAAAGGACACAAGAACTTTCAAATTTCCATCACATGGTCAATCTTCTAAATTTCTAAAATAGCCCTTTCCATTTGAAGCGGGTGAGAAAAGTTTTTAGCATTTTTCTGGCCTTTCTTTGGACTGTAATTTTAGAGGAAGCAACATTTTATTTTAATTGTTTTCCTACTGCATTGGAGTTCCCTTAGATCAAAGTTTCATCTAAGTTTCAGGCTAATCGGAAAATATTGACACCTTTTTGCGCTTTTTGTGACACCCTTTGTCAGAGGAGGTACAAATTTCAAAGGAACCAATCCTTCGAACAACCTTTTGTACATTAGCCCCCTCGGTCCAAGGGGGCTAAAGCGGCTGATTTCAGGTCCCTTAACCCCTCCCTCATTCCATGGCAAAATTTAGATGATCTTTTTGACCAAGAAAGTAATCCCTGAAAAATTCACACCACTGGACTCCCAAGATAAAAAATGTCCCTTTTTTCCACTTTAAAATATATCTGGGAAGAATTGACAATGAGCATATTTACGGCCCTTATCCTAAGGGCTCTAGGGGTTATGTGATCCTTGGGGCATTTTTTTATATTTTCATCTATTCTAGATAAAATGGGTACCTCGAAAGGTTGATCAGATGACCTAAGGGGTTGCAAATAGAATTAGCACCCTCCAAATATTCTATGACCATGTGGGGATTGAGGAGGAGGGCTAGCACTCTGAAACGGGATAAATTTCTTTTCTTTCTAGGGTTTAGTGTTACTCTTTACTTTCATGATAAAGGTGTAGACCAGAAATATTTACAGAAATCAAGAGAGGGGGTATATATCTGTTCTCACCCTCCCCTCCCTAGAGCCACTTTTATATTTATCTGAAGGCTCAAAAACCCAAATGAGCTATCAGGCCCCCCCGCCTAAAAAAATAATCCTCCTTCATAATACTGATGCGCACTTACGCATCATTGCATGTAATTTTATGAAACACGAAGCAAATTAGTTTAGCTAAATAAAGTTAAAAAATTAATGTTAGAATCATTTTTCTGCAATAAGAATCGAAATATCCCCATACAGCACCCTTATTTAGGCTTAGTCTAAACGAAGGGAGATGAGATATTAATTCTCCCCCTCGCATCCGGGATAAATTCCTTCTCGTTTTAGGGTTTAATATGGTTCTTTACTTTCATAATGAAGACGAAGACCAGAAATACTTACGGATATCAAGAGGGATTAGATATCTATTTCTACCGCCCCCCTTTCTCTAGAACTAATTCTATATTTATTTGAATGGTCAAATGCCTAAATGAAGTTTTTGGCTCCCCCTCGCCTAGAAAATGATCCTCCTTCATAATAACTGATGCGCACTTACACATCATGAAATAGTAAGATACGAACCTCAAAGAAGCAGGCAGCTAACTAAGTCCAATATGTGCAATTGTTTCATATCCTAATGATCGTCTTGTAATATAACTACGATTGACATCATTTAATTAAATAAAAAAAAACAAGTTTTTTTAACTGAAAGTAAGGAGCAGCATTAAAACTTAAAACGAACAGAAATTGTTCCGTACATGAAAGGGGCTGTCCCCTCCTCAACGCCTCGCTCTTTACGCTAAAGTTAGACTCTTTCTCACAACTCTGTTTTTTAAAACAATAAAAAAAATTTAGCGCAAAGAGCGAGGCATTGAGAAGGGGACAGCCCCTTTCAAATACTGAATATTTTCTGTTCATTTTGAGTTTTAATGTTGCTCCTTATTTTCAGTTAAAAAAACTTGTTTTTTTTATTTAATTTCAGTTATAAGAGACTTTTTCAAATGCGGAGGTAAAAAGTGTGTAACAAGGGGCTTGGTAATGACAAAATTGTCGTTAATAATAATTTGTCAGCGGTAGTGACACCATCATGACAAAATTTACATTCTTGATATTATTATTCCTTAAATTTAGGATCTAAATGCAAATGGAGTCCTGCAACGAATTTTTCACAAGAGCCATTAATCCCAGTTGAACGTTTTTGACGCTTTTAACAATGATCTATTCTTACCTCAGTCTCATGTTTTTTATTATTTGCAAGTTCAGAAGGATGGACTCTCGAGCAATTCAGCATTCTTCGTGTACTTCCCGTCCTGGACCTTCAAACATGAAACAATCAATGGCCACAAGTTCGGGTGCTGGTACTAGTGGTGAGTCATTTTTCTCCTTTTCCATTCTTGTTGAAGCTTAAGAGGGCCCCTTGGAAAAATTTGTACGATTACTGTTGGTACATTCAGATCTACTCAGATTAATATGAGTACACCCAATTTTCTCCGATTAAATAAAATCCTGAGCTTGTGGTTATACTGACCATAGCATCATTTTTTATAGAAGGTTGACCAAGAAGACCCACTACTACAAGTTTGTCACAGGGTTTAACTGCCCAAAACTAACTTATTGACGAACACTAGGCCTACTCGCTACATTTTTTTT
>JAQQPU010010408.1:0-30222 GCA_029168905.1 Artemia sp. Kazakhstan ARC1039 | reverse complement strand
TCCCAAACTATAGGTTTCAGACAACAAACGCCTATGAGAGACTAAGAGTCCTAGCTCTGAAAAGTCCAACTAGCAAACTACACATCCCAAATCATAATTTTCTGACAACACACACCAGTTGAAAGGGTAAGAAATCCAGCTCAGAAAAGTCAAAAATAGCAAACTACTCATCCCAAACTATAGGTTTCAGACAACAAACACCTATAAGGGACTAAGAATCCTAGCTCTGAAAAGTCCAAATAGCAAACTACACATCCCAAATCATAATTTTCTGACAAGACACACCTATGAAAGGCTAAGAAACCTAGCTAATAAAAATCAGAAATAGCAAATTAACCATCCCAAATCATAAGTTTCAGACAACACACACCTATGAACGGCTAAGAAATCCAGCTCAGAAAACTCAAAAATAGCAATCCACCCATCCCAAATCATAGGTTTCAGACAACACACACCAACGAAAGACTAAGAAATCTAGCTCAGAAAAGCCCAAAATGGTAATTTACATATCCCAAATCATAAGTTTCAGACAACACTCACCTACGAAATACTAGGAAACCTAGCTCAGAAAAGCCTGAAATAGCAAACTATTCATCCCAAACTATAGGTTTCAGACATCAAACGCCTATGAGAGACTAAGAATCCTAGCTCTGAAAAGTCCAACTTGCAAACTACACATCCCAAATCATAATTTTCTGACAACACACACCTATGAAAGGGTAAGAAATCCAGCTCGGAAAAGTCAATAATAGCAAACCATCCATCCCAAATCATAGGTTTCAGACAACACATACCTATGAAAGACTAAGAAATCCAACTCAGAAAAGTCAAAAATAGCAACCCATACACCCCAAAGCATAGGTTTCAGACAACATACATCAACGAAAGACGGGGCCCGGGGAGGGCCTTTGAGGGTCTGGGGGACCCTTGAGGGCCGGGTGGTCCTTTGGGAGCTTGGGGGACCTTTGAGGACCGGGGGCGTCCTTCGGGGTTGGGGTAGGGGGATCGGAACCCTTTGGGGTTGGGGATAGAGGACCTCACGACACTGTTCAAATGGAACTTGTGAATTATAACGACCACAGAGTTTCACCCTCAAATCCTGTTCTAAAATCTCTTCAAAAATCATCTTTTAAAATGTCTCTAACTGTTTCGCCGAAATAATTCCCTAAAATAATAATTTGTTCTGAAAAGATATAATAAAGCCTTAAAAAAGTATTAAAATGGGGGCTCAGGAGCCTTTGGGGCGCCGGGGGCCCTTCGGGAACCCGGAGAACCTTTGAGGACCGGGGGCTTCCTTCGGGGTTGGGGTGGGGGGATCGGAACCCTTTGGGGTTGTGGTAGGGGACCTCACAACACTGTTCAAATGGAACGTGTGTATTATAACGACCACAGAGTTTCACCCGAAAATCTTCTTCTAAAATCATCTTTTAAATCATCTTTTAAAATGTCTCTAACTGTTTCGCCGAAATAATTCCATAAAATGTCTAAAACGGTTTCACCCAAATAATCCCTAAACGTAATTTCAGCGTGTTCCTTTTGTTTTTGGCATCTCTGTGCTGACACATTTCAAATTACTAAGAAACCTGATTCCCACGCTAAAACAATTCATCGCTAAGATGTTTCTTTGAGAATTGTTTCCATGGCGTTTGGTTATTAATATCTTTTGGAGTTCGACCAGTAGAATTGTTTCCGAGGCAAAGACATTAATGACTTGGATCTATTCCTGGAGAATTGTTTCTAATCACCTGTCAGACATTATTAAACTTTGCCCGGAAACAATTTGATGCTGAATCCATCAAAGTGAGAAAGTTCCTGTTTTTCCATTCTCATTGACAAAAACCATAAAACATACATAAATTGCTGTTAACATCCATGAAAAACATCAAATAAATTGACCAACACACATAACCGTCCAAGAAACAATCATCAGTGTGAGAAAATTCCTGTTTTTTCAAGTGAGAAAAATTCTGTTTTTTCATTCTCACTGACAAAAACCATAAACCACTTGGTCATGTTCGTATCAATAGGGGCCTTTCTACTGGGGTATAACTTCAAACATTTGCCCCGGGGCTCTGCGGGGTTGGGTCGACTCTGAAAACTTTGTTATCTGATGTATTAACTATTTTAAAAAGTTGCTATTTCAAAATGTGTATCGAATAGGTTTGGGGAAAAGGGCAAGAGAGGGTGGGGCTACTTGCCCTCGTATCTCTTTTGCCTCTTAAAAAGTGAGCTAAAACTTTCCAATTCCGATCAAATGAGTCCTCTCCGAAGTTTATACGAGCATCCCTTCCATAAAAAGACATATGCCCCAGAGAATATAGCGGGGGGATATTGACCCCCCCCCCATGCCCCCCCGCGCTAAATATATTATAACTGGGGGTTTTTGAATGAATCGGGTCGCCGGGAATTTTAACTGTTATTATTTTATAAGTACTCTCTTGACTGACCCTTGATTCTACTGTTAAGGAACCTCATCACAAGGCATAGCCATAACATCGTCTAGGTTCGTATTTCTATTAGGTTTCTATTTTTAATACCAGTACATCAGGTCATAAGGTTTAGATTCCTTAGGGAGTGATTTAGAGACACAAAGGACTAATATTCTGAGAAATACTAACATGACGAGATACAAATAAGAAAGTAATGGATTTATTTTTACTCACATGGTACAAACAGGGCTGTGTACGAGAACATCAAATATAAGGGCACTTCACACACTGGTACAGATATTATGGTATATAGCACTATTGGTATTGCACAAATCCAAATCTTGTCACGTAATAAACCGCGATTTAATTGCATACACACGCAAACTAACTCCAAAGATTGACTCAAGATCGACTCAAAATTGACTTACTGCTTAGCTACCGATTCTCTCTACTATACTTTCCGACTTTGCCTAGGGTTACGTTAAGGCGTCACTTACGATATGTCACCCGTATTCCTACTAGACCGAAAATACATAATTTGACTACTTCAACTTTCACATAATTTATAGCTATAAGATTAACATCTCAGAATTCTCCCTGTCGAACAAAGATTTGTATTACAATTGCTTACGTTCTACTTTGCATAATTTAGTTCTACAAAAGTCCTGTGGTCAATTGTTTGTTGCGCCATCAATTACAGTTTTTTTATACTTTCTTCAGAATTTCCCATCGCTTAAGGACAGATGTGTCTTTTTTACTAGTGAAACATTGTTTCCCTATTAGCAACTTAGTTTGCACCTGGAAACATTGCTCAACATTGGCGCCTGAAATCTTGTTTAAACCAGAAATTGAAAGACATTATTCTTTTTATCAGATTCAAAAATATTTCAAATAATGCTTTTAATGTTCTTTTATTATCTCTGTTGGGTAGCGAAATTCTTCTTTGGTCGCAGCAAAAAGAGTTTTTCGAGATTGTTATCATTTCAACCATTTTAATTGACACGCAAAATAATTCGTTACGTAGCAAAAACCCGATCTAGGCACTTGTCATGAAAAGTGAAATCAATACATGTTTCGTGGCTATCTTAATTAAGCAAACTACATGACGCGAATGCCGTGTCTTTTAGCTTAGCATTTTTGCAGAAAATGAGACTGGTATTTTCTTAATTATTAATTCGACAGGGGGTTTACACTTCTTGAACTGTGATTGCGCTACATATTTCCCTTCCCATTGTTTAACAATGTCCCCATCGTTGTGCCCACTAGTACCTCTTTCAATTTTTGAATTTTGACCAATATAATTTTATGTCTGTTATAAATTTTACACAGGCCTGACTACTTCATGATGTTTTTGTTTTTAATACATTACTTCACCAAAGTCCTTCACCAAAGAGTTCTTCTACTGATTATAATATATTGACTATATGACTGAATATCTATATATTATTTTCCTCCACCTAGTACTGAAAATACCTTCACCTGATATGCTAATAATTTTACATGACTTAAATACTATTCTCTTGTTTTTGACACAAAAATTATGATATCACCTGACATGATACTTATTACTGAAAATACACGTTCCTTACTTCTAATACTACATTATATTTCCACCTGACGCTATACTAATGCGATGAGTTATTGAATTCTAAAAGCATCTTTTTACATATAACTTGTAACACACAAATACATATAAATTAAAAACAACCGGTAAAAGAAACAAATTGACACATTATTAAGAGATTTTAACTTGATATCTGGGAGTAGCACTGGAATAATGTCACTTGTTTCATCTGTTTCTTGATATGTTTCTTAATATTCACTAGAATTAAATGATAGATACATGAGACTTCACCCTTACTTCATCATCCTACATGTCTCTTTAGCACTCACATACGCTGTCACTTAATTTTGGCTTCCATTAAATTTATGTCTGAATCAGCTAATTGTTTATGGTTTGTCTTCTTGGTTTTCCATTTTTGGCACTTTATACTCAGGGTAAGAATTTCAAAATATTTATAAGTTGTATTTCCCGTATGAAATTGTTCGTGCATGGTTTTTCTTATCATATATGTTGGGCTGGTTTCAGCTTGTTACAAAATATAACACTTTTCTCTGCAGGTGGATTGAAATTTAGTTTAATAATTCCACAGCCTGTCGTTGATTTGTTTCCAAGGTATATAATAGTTGAGGGGTTAATCACTGGGATTATCACGCTAATAGTTGGGTTGGGTTGTCTTCTGGGCACTTTATTCTCGGGAAAGATTTAAAAACACGTACAGTTTGTGTTTCCCGTAAGAAATTGTTCATTTTTTATCTTCTTGTCATGGATGATAGACTGGTATTTTTAAGTCATTATATGTAACATACACTTATATTATAGATGGGTCGAGATTTCATATTGGGATCCGTTTCAATACTGTCTTTGATCCGTATTTAAGGTCCATAATCATTGAGGGATTGGGGTCACTGGGATTTACTTGGGTCCTGATGATTTGATAGTTCGCTTTGCCGTCTAAAGATGGTTATTTGACAGTTTTACGACCTGCTTGGTCGATGTAGTTTCGAGACAATTGTCATTAGATAGTAATGGGTTATTCTGGTCAATAATATTGTTCGGGGCAGTGTTACCTTGTAATAGGTTCTGGTAACCGCGATTGTTGTTATAACATTGTCTTCAGGGATTTTTCTTGTGAGTACTTATCGTTGGTTGACGAATGGTGAAAGTAGATGCTACTAGGCTCTATCTGTGCTGGGTTTTATATACGCAAGGATTGACTTCCATTAGGTTACTCCAATTCCTAGAATAGAAATATCTAGGCAGAATCATATGTTCTCTATAGCGGATAGATTACAATACAAGAAAACGATAATTTATAACATAATTTGACATCTTTAACAGTAATTATGTTTCGACACATCCGTGGTAAATGATTGAATTAATACAGTTAAATCAATTAAAACACTATTAAATTTAATAGAAATTTATACGTCTTGGTATTTTTTTCTATATATACTGCAAAGATACAACATCCATCATTAACAACATCCTTATGGTTAGGGAAATCATGAACACGAAACATATGGTTAAGAGTATATTCCACCAAAAATTTGTTTAAAACAGTCCGTATCTACTTTCTACGTACGTTAATCTTTGGTCTTCATTAGTGAATAGGGGAATAAGGGAGTCTAATGCTTCTCTTATTTTTGTAAGTGATAGGGTTCCTTTGATATTCTCTATTTTAGACCATATTGAGTTGTTTACTTCCTCATTATTAATACTTAGAATAATGTACGATAAATTGACTGGTTTGAAATTGATTACCTTAGGACTTATTATATTTGTGCTTGTATTTATTAATGGTGTTTGTACTGTCGTTTCTTTGGGTACCAGTTGACACCCTTGCTTTATGGTTATCGTTCCTAAATCTTGTAATAGTAATTCAGTTCTTTAACTTGGATCAATTCTTTTTGTATTATTATAACATGATATGGTTCCAACTGTTTCTTTTGGAACAGAAAATAGCCATAGATCATTTCTAAGATTAATGAATATCTCTCATTTGGTACTTCCTATTAAAGCTTCACAATAATTAGGGATTTCTTCCCTAATGCTTCAGGCCGCGCCAATTATAACGGGGAGATATTGAACGGATCCAAATAGGGGGCTAAATATATTATAACTGTTTTTTTTTAATTAATCGGGTCGCCGAGATTTTTAACGGTTATTACTTTATAAGTACTCTCTTGACTAACCCTTGATTCTATTATTAAAGAACCTCATCACAAGGCGTAGCCATAATATCTAGGGTGGTCTTTCTATTAGGTTTCTATTTTTAATACCAGTACATCAGGTCATAAGGTTCAGATTCCTTAGGGCGTTATTTGGAGACAAAAAGGACTAATATTCTGAGAAATAAAAACATGAAGGGATACAATTAAGAAAGTAATGGATTTATTTCTACTCACGTGGTAGAAACAGGGCTGTGTACAAGAACGTCAAATATAAGCGCACTTCATAAACTGGTACAGATATTATGGTACATAGCAGTATTGCTATTGCATCAAATACTAATATTGTCACGTAATAAACCGAGATTGAATTGCATACACACGCAAACTGACTCCAAATATTGACTCAAGATCGACTCAAAATTGACTTACTGCTTAGGTACTGATCCTCGTTAGTATACTTTTCGGCTTTGCCTAGGGTTACGTTAAGACGTCACTTAGAATATGTCAGCCGTATTCCTGTTGGACCAAAAATACACAATTTGACTACTTCAACTTTCAAATAATTTATAGCTATAAGATTGACATCTCAAATTCTTCCTGTCAAACAAAGTCTTGTATTTTAATTGTTTATGTTCTACTTTGCATAATTTAGTTCTACAAAAGTCCTGTAGTCAATATTTTTGTTGTGCCATCAATTACAGTTTTCTTATGGTTTCTTCAGAATTTCCCATCGCTTAAAGACAGATGTATCTTTTTACTAGTGAAACATTGTTTCCCTATTGGCTACTTAGTTTGAAACTGGAAACATTGTTCAACATTGGCGCCTGAAATCTTGTTTAAACCAGAAATTTAAAGGCAGCATTATTTTTATCAGATTCAAAACTATTTCAAATAATACTTCTAATTTTCTTTTATTATCTCTGTTTGGTAGCGAAATTCTTCTTTCTTCTTCATTTTAAACATTTTAATTGACACGCAAAATAATTCGTTACGTAGCAAAAACCCGATCTAGGCACTTGCCGTGAAAATTGAAATCAATGCATATTTCGTGGCTATCTTAATTAAGCAAACTGCATGACGCGAATACCGAGTCTTTTAGCTTAGAATTCTTGCAGAAAATAAGACTGGTATTTTCTTAATTATTAATTGGACAGGGGGGTTTACACTTCTCGAACTTTGATTACGCTACATGCGTAACTTACATCACCTACCCTGGACCCTGGGGGGCTACATCGACACCTGATTTTTTTTATCAGAACTTTGGATTATTTTTAACAAAATGGCTTTATTAAAATTGTTATTGGATGGATTTGGGGAAAAAGAGCGCGGAGGGGCTAGTTGCCCTCGGATTTCTTTTGTCTCTTAAAAAGTGAAGTAGAACTTTCAGTTTCTGATAAAATGAGCCCTCTCTGACGCTTGTACCAGCATCCCTTTCATAAGAACCATATACGTCCCCAGGACATAACTTATAACGTCTGCCCCCTGGGCCTCTGTGGGTTGTGTTGACACCAGAGTATTTATTATCTGCCCTTTGAACTATTTTAAGAAAATGGCTATCTCAAAATTGGTATCAGAGCGGTTTGCGGAAAAAAGGGCGTGGGAGGAGGGGTGGGTTAGTTGCCCTCCAATCTCTTTTGAGTCTTAAAAATTGAACTATAAATTTCAATTTACATTCAAATGAGCCCTCTCTGAAGTTTATACGAGCATCCCTTCCAAAAGAACCATATATGCCCCCAGGGCATAACTTACAACGTCTGCCCCCAGGCCCTGGGGGGTTGTATTTACAGCAGAGTTTTTCTTATCTGACCTTTGAACTATTTATAACAAAATAGCTATCTCAAAATTTTTATGGAATGAGTTTGGGGGAAAAGGACATAAGGTTAGTTGCCATAGGATCTCTTTTGATTCTTAAAAAGTTAACTAAAACTTTCAATATCCAATGAAATGAGCTCTCTCTGGTGAACTAGAAACTAAAATTAGAACTTTTAAAAGTGAATAAGAACTTTCAATTTCAAGTCAAATGAGCCCTCTCTGAAGTTTACACAAGCATCCTTCCATAAGAACCATTTATGCCCCAGGGCATAACTTGCATTATCTGCCCCCGGGCCTTGGGGGAGGGGGTTTGTCGACACTGGAGTTTTTGTTATATTATCTTTGAACTATTCTTAACAAAATAGCTACCTCAAAATTTTTATGAGATACATTTGGGAAAAAAGGGCAAGGGGGAGGCTACTCTGATCTCTTCTGATTCTTAAAAAGTGAACTAGAAATTTCAATTTCCAATCAATTGAGCCCTCTATGAAGTTTATACGAGCAGTCCTTTCATAAGAACTATATATGCCCCAGGTTATAACTTGCAACGCTTGACCCCGAGCCCTGGGGGGGTGGTGTTGATACCGGAGTTTTTGTTATATTATATTTGAACTATTTTTAACGAAATGGCTATCTCAAAAAAATTTTCGGATGCATTTGGGAAAAGGGCGTGGGGGGGGGGGGGCTAGTTGCCCTCCAATCACCTTTGACTCTTAAAAAGGGCACTAGAACTTCCGATTTTCCAATCGAAAAGTCCCCCTCCAAAGTTTATGCGACTACCCCTTCCATATGAAGTGCCTCTGAAAGAAAAAAAATAAAAATGAAAATAATAAAATATTGGAGCCGTATGGCCTTTACTGTATGCAGCGCTATAGCGTTGCCTTTGATGAAGAACAGGAAATTGTCCAAGCAAGACTATCAAAGGATCTCTTAAGGTCATTACCAACTTTCTCAAGCATCTGAAGGTAAGTGTATGGTGAAGAAAACAAATAATTTTAGTCTACTGAACTATAGGACACGTCAGGCTTCTAAAAACGGACTTTTGTTTAGCAACTATTATATAATTACCGTGATATTTCAACAGCTTTAACTGTCCAGTAATTATGCACAACTGCATTTAAACTTCAGAAGCAAAGTTGCTGACAAATAGACAGAATTCAGAAAGAGGTGAACTGTTGCGTGGGTTTGGAGCTTAATCACACCAGGGACAAAGCAGATAGTTAGTTATACAAGTCGTATTAGTCCAAGTATTTTCAGGTAATTGTCATCTTCAAGAAGACCTTTTCAATCCACCATGTCCAAATGCCAAACAATATGGAATGCGAAAAATCATAGCACAAAAGATCCCGACAAGATATGAAATTACTGGAAGGTGCCGAGTCGTGCCAAATGCTACGCTACATTAGAAATAAAAAAAGTAACCATGCTTGTCTCCAGTGATGAGCTGGCTGAAAAGGCTGATAAGTCTGGTACCAATGAAACTAATGATTTATATTTGTTTATGAAGATGATGATACTGTCAGTTATCAAGAATTAAATATAGATGCTAGTCTTAAAGCTGAATTCTTCAAATTTCTTCAAGACAAGGATCCTCGATTCTCTGAAAGACTATCCGAAAGTTGGAAAACTGTTTAAGAAATTTAATACCCCTCTCCTATCATCTGCACCTGTTGAACGCCTATTTTCCGCTGCAGAAGATGTATTGACTGCAAAAAGAAACCACTTAGAAGATGCTAAGTTTGAGAAGCTACTAAAAGTAAACAAAGATGTAATAACTCCTCACTAAAATAAAGACTTTTTTTCAGACATCTTTTTTCGAAGTAGTGGAATATTAAACAATGCTATTGATCATAGTGCTATAGCAACTGTTTAGGCGAAGTTTTTATGGTTTAAGCTCGGTCTTCATTGACAGATTTCTGGCACCAGATTCTGGATTCCGGACCAATGAAGACCAGTCATCTGTTGACGGATCTGTTAATCTGTCAAAAAATGACCGGTCTTCATTGGTCCAGATCTCCCCTGAATACAGCCCTGGTTGTATTAGAATGGAGTTCCTTTCCACTTCTCCACTGGAAATAATGGAACAACTAATGTCAGTTTCTCTCCTAACGACCTAACCATATTCTTTACCGTGCAAAAAGCCATGTACTTCCGTACTTAAGTACGTACTTAAGCACAATTTACTTTGAGTACTTAGTATTGATTCTTAATTACAATTTTGGTTGAGTACTTGGTAATTATACTTAAATACTTTTTTGGAGCACTTGACCCAACACTGGTTGAATACTATGATATCACGATGCCTATTCTACATCCGAAAAAAAATATTTAAGCCTTTACAAGATTCATTCCTATTTCAGAAAGTCATGACATGCCCTTATTTTAAACTAAAAACGTATGCGAATAATTGGCTAATCACACTATTTGGGACCCATGCCCTTAGGGCTTTGATGAGTCAAAAGTTAACGATGGATATCTACCCCCCCCCCTTCCCCTGACAAAAACACCCTCTTTCCCCCAAATGCATCAAATGAAAATTTTTAGTTACTCAGATTGTTTGAAATATCCCAAGGATAATATAACAAAAACGTCTTTGTCAACATACCCCCCCCCCCCCCCCAGAGCCAGGGGAAGGGGTGCAAATTATGGCGAGTAGTCCCCCTCCTTCCCAACCTTCTTTTTTCCAAATGTGTCCAATTGAATTTTTATATAACCATTTTGTTCAAAATAGACCAAAGATAATATAACAGAAACTCTAGGGATAAAACAGCCCTCCCCTAGAACCCGGGGGGAACTGTTGTAAAATGTTCCCTGGGGACATATAAGGTTTTTATGGAAGGAATGGTTGTATAAACTTCGGACGGGGCTTATTTGATTGTAAATCAGAATTTCTAGTGCCCTTCTCAAGAGTCAAAAGCTATCAGAGGGCACTAGTCCCCCCCCCCAAGGTCATTTTTCCCCAAATTAATCCAATCAAAATTTCGAGATAGCTATTTTCTTTAAAATAGTTTAAAGATCAAATAACAAAAACTCCAGGGTAGATATATCCCCCCAGAGCCCGGGGGCAAGTGTTATAAGCTATGTCCTTAGGGCATATAAGATTTATGGTAAGGAATGATCGCATAAACTTCAGAGATGGCGTGTTTGATTGGGAATTGAAATTTTTAGTTACCTTTGTAAGGGACATCAAAGTGATCGGGGGTATCTACTCCCCTACGCCTCTTCCCCCAAATACATCCGATAAAAATTTTGAGATAGCCATTTTGTTAAAAATAGTCCAAAGGCCAAATAACTATGCTTCCGGCGTCGCCTCCCTCCCTCAGCCCCGGAAAAATGACTCTGAGTTACGGAACTTTATTGTTACTTTGATACATTGTTTACTTTGATACCTTCTTAACTTTGATCCGTTTTTTAATTTGATAGTTTGGTAGTTTTATGTTGTTACTTTTATACTAGTTTTGATACTTTGATGAAAGTTTGATGTGAAAAAAAAATCTTATTTTCAAATAAGGAGTTTTTTAAAAACTTGAGACTATTTGCAATCAAAAACCGAACAAAAATTAATTTAAAAAAAAACCTTTTAAATCAAAATACACTATTAATAAATTTCACAAACAGCAGTGTAAACCAATTGGTTAAAAATCCACTGGTTAAAAAAAAAAATAGTTAGAAATCTATTAGTTAAAAATTTTTGGCTTGTTTGTTTCAGATCCTAAGCCAGCAATAAAATACAAATGTTTAGAATTAAATTCCAAACTTCACAAACGGTGGTCTGTGCTGAAACCCGGTGCTAATTACACAGTAGGTTTTAGACTTTTACTTACAGTGAGAGAAGTAGGCAAAACGCAAACTCTTCTTTGTAGTGTTTTTTATTCGTCTTAGGCTTTATTTGCATATACAATTTAAGTTTGGATTGTTTTAAGATTTATTTATTCATTTATATTACTACCTATTGTATATTTGTTTGCTATCACTGTTTATCTAATTTCTATTCGTTTTGGGTTTCATTTATACTTCAAAGACAAAATAATTTTGTTTGTTTGTATGCTTGTAATGAATAAGCTTGATTGACATCTTCAATTTAAGATTTACTCGTTTTAAGATTTATTTATTCATTTATACTAGCACCTGCTGTATGGTTTCTTACTATGATTGTTTATTTAATTTCTGTTCGTTTTGGGTTTTATTTATTCTTCAATAGTAATTTCTGGTTGCTTTGAGTTTCAGTTATTGTAGGTTTCTATTTCTTCTGATCTTAAGTTTAATATGGCCTTTACTTTTCTTTGGAGAGCTTCTTTTTCGGAAAGTTTATTTTTTTTAATCAATTTATAATAAGCCCAACATTTTGAAATTTGTTCTAATTTCTAGACGATTTTAGAGAAGTTCAAGACAAAATATATTTGGTACTTAAGTACCAATAAGTACACGAAAAATGTATTTGGGTGTGTGCTTATAGTACTCTTCTAAAAATGCCTTTAAGTATGTATTTAAGTACTTGGAACTGTACTTAAGCACGTACTTAAGTACGTGTATTTAAGTAAATACTTATGTACATGTATTTAAGTACCGACTCAACATTGCATTCAACGTCTCGCTTGTCTCTGAGCACCCTCATTTGCTTCCAAAAGTATCATAGTTTCAAGAAAGATATTTTGCTCACACTAGTCGAAAGGCTAATAGATATTCCTCAGGATCTAGCATAGTCTTCGGAGCCTCAGGGCTCCCCAAATTATATGAATTGCCTATTTTTCGTAGATAAGTTTTAGAATAAAAAGTGGGTATGTTGCATCTTGTTTCAACATGAATCATATAAAGATTTTTGAACTTGAAGCATGGGTGTTCTTTCTGGTCTTTCCAACTTAGTGGTGGGCTAAATGAGTCAAGTTTGAAGCAATTGCTTTCTGTCATCCAAGGATTGTCATCCATCTTATTATGGCTACAAGCCATGGCTCATCCCTCTCTCCCAATTAGCTCTACCCATGTCAAGTCCACTTAGAAGAAATACTATGTCTCAGTGATTTTGGTTTTTCAATATCCGCATAAAATTTCTTTAAGGTTCTTGTGATATCACTATTCTGAATTAAAGAAATGTCTAAAATAGCATATAGTCAGGCCGGGATTTACCAATAGGCCCACTAGGTGTGGGCCTAGAGACACACAATGCCAGGGGGCACATTAAATTATCACTTAGTTAAGTTTTCTTAAAAAAACTAGAACAATGTTATTTATCATCAAAGTGCCAGGTGCACTCCGCAGTCGCACTACCTATTCACAGAATAGTGATTTTAAAACAACTGTCAGATTTCTGCCAAGAATAGGAGCTGAGAATTCGTTATTACTTCTCTCTTTCATTACTTTTGGCTCATTGGATGCGTTCTGTTCAGTGCTTCCACTATCCTCGAATTGTCAGGGACTTCCCCAAAAATCTCACAAAAACGGAGTGGTAAAAACGTTTGAGCCTAGGAGCGTCAAAGCTTTAAATCCGGCCCTGCCTATAGTGTTGTTGAAATTCAAGTGAAATTTCTAAGAGTTACTGTTCAAACATTTTAGTGGTACCAGAGAGCACCCAATTGGGTGGAAAATGTGGGCACGCGTCCCCCTATTTTGTTTTACGATCACTCGCTAGGTTTTGGGTATTGTCATTGAAACATGTCTCTTTTGTGTTTTCATAGAAAAAGGACTAATATTCCCCCCCCTCCCCCCTTAACTTTCCTGAATTGACACCACTGGGTAATTCATGCTTCAAAATAGACTGAGATGTAAAGTAAATACATCAGCAATGTAAAATAACGTAGAAGGATTTTCAAATACTTCGCGGTAACAAACTGTAAGTAAGGAGCAATTCCTGTTAATAGTAATCAAAACTCTAAAAAAGGAGTTTTAATAATTATCTATACATTAAAAGAATTGAATTTTTGTAGGGATTCCAAGTCTTCCATGTTTAAGGCCACCCATCATAAGTTGCAAGCATAAGAGCATTTGCCAGATTTTCTATAAGGGGAATAACATCCTCACAAGGGCAGGTGAGGTGATCTTGATGAAGATTACACTATCAAATTCGGCACATTAGAGGACCCTACTGTCTGCAAAAGTAGCCTAAGTGATTTAATTATTGCCATCTTGAATAACTATTAAAAATAAAGGTAGCATTCTGTATTGTCCGTAATGGATACGTATATAAGCTTAAACTTTGATATTCTTTATATAAAATTGAAACTGATTCTGGAAGGAAAAGAAATAGTATAATCTCAGTTTTTTGTTTGAATATCTAAACGACTGTTTTCGTGTATTTACGTATATCTAAGTCATAAATAGGCAATTCCCAAACTTAATTTATCCTAAGAAGTTAGAACAAGTCCAAGGCCATTTGCCTTGCTTTCTATTTAGTTTTTGATCAAAAGAGTTCTAGAGTAAGTCATTTTTATTAAAAAAGTTGTTTCAGCAGTAAGAATGTTTTAGTCCCTGAATAAGCATTAAAAGGGCAGTAATAGCCTAGGCTAGTAAGGTACCATAGCAACAATCTTCAGGTTTATAAGCATAAAAATTCATTTTAAAGTTATATATTTGGTTTTCTCGATTAATTTACTAGTTTCAAACTTCTCAGGCTATTTGTTGCTCCTTTTAAAGAGTAGGTCTAAATCCATACATGATTCTGTCACTGACATAGGCCTAGCCTACAGACAAGGTGAATGCATTTTAATATCTTTTTGGGAAAGGTCTAGAATACAAGTTCTCCAGAAGAAGATATGCCAGACCAAAAGGAGGGTAAAATTCTACTTTAGCTACTTTTGGCTATCTTGGAAAGGGGTTAGGTTATGAAACTGAAACTTTCAGGGATGGGTCTACAGGCTAAAGTATGGGTAAATTTCTACAAAATCATATTATAGAGTTAGGACAAAATGAATTTCAGCCCCCCCCCCCCCTATATATGTCAATTCAGGGCTAGGTTAGGTTAGGTGGGGGGGGGGGGCTGAAATTAATTTCCAATAGAAATGATTATTATATACCTATCTGTCATCAGCATAAAAAAGGCATCAAATGGTGTATTCACTTCTGTCCTAACTCAATAATATGATTTTGTAGATTTTTACCAAAGTCTGTTGCAAGAAGGTTTTTTGAAGTACCTACCTTCATTCCTTCTCACTCTATAGGGTCCTGACCTTTGATGGTAAATTTTTACCAAATCATATAATTGACTTACAAATAAAATGAATATACCACTCAATGCCTTTTTTTATGCTCTTTATGAATATAATTAATCAATTTTGTCAGAAATGAATTTTAGCCCCCACCCCTATATATACCAATTCAGGGTATATATTTGCACATTAGGGGGGGCGGGGGAAAAGTTTAAACTTACCTCTCATTTACATCAGAAATAAAATTTACCCCCACCCCCCTAATGTGCAAATATATACCCTGAATTGGTATATGTAGGGGTGAGGGCTAAAATTCCCAAAAAATGATACTTAACTGATCAACAATGTACTTCCTTTGTATTTTTTTTGCCACAAAATTTATTTCTCCTCCAATCTCAGCTATTCTGGTATCTGGCCCCCTGGAAAATTTTCTGCAGGTGCCCTTGGACAAGGGAGAACTTTTTTGGAAATAATTTTGTGGGTCATTATCATGTCACCATGTTTCCTCTGGTATGCAAGAGTAGGAAGCTTCAAGTGATGTATACACTCTTTGTATGGCATTTGTTTGACACCTTTGACCATTTTGGTTGCTCTTTGTATTTGTTTTTTCCATGAGTAAATTTAGAGCCAAAATTAGGACTCAATTTCTACCCCCATCACTTCATCCTCTCCAGTAGCCTAATTAAAACACATAAATACAAAGAAAACATTTAATTAAAAAATATAATAAAGTCAATCTGATCTTTTGCATTGCATTTCATTGGCCAGAGTTTCATAATTAGGATTGTATGATGATAATCTTGTTAGCAGACAGTCATAAAGATGCTCATTGGTGAGTCGAGCTCTGTTTGAAAACTGTTCATGAAAACAAGTTCATGTTTGAAAACTGATTTGCATAAATATGTCAAACTGAAAAACAATTCAATTTTATATGCTGCTTTTTTCAACAATGGGAACTTTTCTCTATCCACTGCATTCCAAAAGTCCTGTGACATTAAGAATTTTAGCAAAATATCATTCTTATTTAGGTCCAAAATTTCTAACTCTAGTTCTTCTGTCTTACCTCAAACAAAATCTGCAATACATGCAGCTATTTCCATAACATTTATTTGGCAAGTAAAAGGATTGATACAGAAGGAAACTATTGGCTCAATATGTTTAAACTGCAAAAATCTCTCTTCAAACTGTTTTTTTAACTCTTGAAGATGCTTAATAAATAATGTCTCATTTAATTCATTGTCACCTAGAATTTTCTTCATATGTGGGAAATGCACAATAGAATTGATCTGCAGATGCAATATCAGCAAATCCAATTTAGCTTTAAATGACTTTACAGAGCTTATCATTTCAGATAAGCTTTTGTCTTTACCCTGCAGCTCCAAATTTAGAGAATTCAATTTTTCCATGCTGTCTGTGAGAAATACCAAATCAATCAGCCAGCCAGAGTCTGGTAGTTCATCATAATTTTCCTTCCTATTGTTGATAAATGTTTTTGTTTCTTCAATTAAACTCACAAATCTTGTAAGAACCTTTCCTTTACTGATCCAACATACTTCAGTATGCAGAATAAGATCATGTTCTTTATCTTCAGTATCTTCTAACAGGGCATTGAAAAGTTGGCATTGCAAAGTAGCTGCTTGAATAGAATTGATTATTTTTGTAACTATTTTCATGACATGTTCAAATGGCAAAATTTTACAACACAGAGCTGCCTGGTGGATAATATTACAATGGTAGGACATGAAGTTTGAAAATGAATCATCCTTCATGCAGAGGGCAATAAATCCTTTTTTTTACCCATCATTTCTGGCACCCCATCAGTGGCTATTGCAGACAGCTTGTGCAAAGCCATATTTATTGACTTGGCATATGTTTTGAATGTATTATAAATATCCTCTCCCCTTGTCTGTCCTTTCATAGGTAATATTTGTAACATAACCTCTTTTACTGTAAAGCTACTAAACGCCATTCTCACCATAACTGCTAACTGTGCAGTGTCTGATATATCTGTTGACTTGTCAAACTGTAGCAAGAACCAGTCACATATTTCCAAGTCAGTTTTTAACTGAGTTTGTATGTCTGTTGAAATTGCATGCATTCTTCTTGTGACTGTGTTATTTGACAACTGTAAGTCTTGTATTGCTGAGATAGTCTCACATTTGTTAGAAGATCCATCCAACAAACAATCAGCACTAGTCAAAAATAGTTCTTTAAACAACTCACCATCAATGAAAAGATTCTTCTTTTTTGTGAGCATGTGAGATATTTTGAAAGAAGCAATAGTGGCCTTTTTAGAATTTTACACATGTCTAGTGAAAACAGTCTGTTGTGCTGGTAGACTTGATTTTAGATTACAATTTTTTTTTTCTTTCTTACTTTGGATTTAAGAGGATAATTCACATTAAAAGTGCCATGATTTATCTGAAAGTGTCATTCAAGGTCATGTTTTTTTTTGGCACTGCAATGCTACTACCACACAACAAACAAATGTATTTATTTTTCAAATTAACAAAACAATATGATTCCTCCCAGTCAGTGTTAAAATTATAGGTTTGTTGTCTTTTACTTGGTCCACTCATTTTATGGCTAAAATAAATAATTAAAAAACTAATAATTGAACTACAATATAATATCAATGTTATAGTGCAAGTCTGTTCTGCATTATATGCATAAATATATTATAACAAGAACTATAACTATCTCCTCAACAAAATAGTTTATTCAAGATCATTGCTTATGAACACAATAAGTAACACACCTTGCTTTTAGCCTGTTAATTTTCTTTTATAGAAAACTCCTAATTTGTGTTTTGTCTGACAAACATGTCTCTTATCAAACTGTTGTAACCCAAACAGGGCAGCAATCACAATGACAACAACACAGTTCCAGGTGGGGAATGCTTTTTGCACATCACTCCATGTACATGCGGAAAACCCAAAGTGAGCTGATGATTGCTGAAGCAATCAGAGCTATGTGCCTTGTGATCTGGCACCTTCAGCACTTATTGGATCAGTTCATGGCATTTGTTCCATTTGTTTACTTTGGGTTTTCTGCGTGTATAAGGTGTGATGTGCAAATGGCACTAGCTGTTCCAAGCTAGTGTAAATAGTGCAGTCTGGCATAATGTTTATGAAAAAACTGTTCAATAGGGAGAGGCGGGCACATACAAATTGTTCTGCAGGTGCCATGGCACCCACGGGCATGGGGTTGGGAACCTCTGGTCTAGAACATGAATTTTAACCTTCTTAGTTCTGCTTCTTCCCCACTTGTAATATTTAAAAGACTATGAAATGGGTTCCAAGTTTGAAGAAAATTTAACATTGGGATAGAATTCAGCTCACCATATGGAAACAATGGTGCAAAGGCTAAAACTCTAGGTAAAAAGCAGTTCCAGGTGATATAAACTGTAGAGGGTGTGTAATTGAAAAAAATCTGTTGCCAAGCAGCTTGACAGTGTACCTTCAACATTATCAAATATTTTGAAAAGCCAAGATTGCATCACATGAAGTGCCTTAAGTGTAAATTGTAAGGTTACACCAGAATAGGTTTTCCTGTCTTGTGGACAGTGGTGCAGCTTGGGTTTTGAGTTGGGAGAGGCTAACAAAATTGTCCAGTGTGCCAAAAAATGCTGACACATCAGCTAAATTAAACTAAAAACATCAATTAAATTCCAAGGTGTTGGCACTGCACACCAACATCTTGAAACTTTGCCCCCCCCCCTTAACTTTGTCCCTGCTTGTGGAATGCTTGCTTAAGTAAATTCCCTTGCTTAAAATGAAGGGATGGTATTCTTGCCCTCTTGATATGTCTAGTGTTATTGTGTCTAAGCATTATACTTTGTTGAAGATTGAATGTTATTATTTTATTCATATAAGGTTCTTGTCCAATTTGTTTAGTTTCCTCTACTGATACTGTTTGGTGATGTGCTAGTTTTTTTTGTAATCTCTTCAAGAATTTTAGCAGGATTTAAATTTGATTTCTTTGCTAACGCCATCTATTATTCTGCCTTCTTTTGTAAATCAGCTATAGTATTCTTAAGGTGCATATTCCTTAGTCTTAAAGTGTATCATGGATTGACATGCAGATCTCTCAGGCAGCAAGCAGAAGAGGGGAGGGAGGGCCTGAAACAGCTAAAAATCAATCTATGAACACTATTGAAGCTTCAACAAGATATGTGCTACAGAATTTCAAAATAGAACTTGTATCCAGAATCTATAACAAGCTGTAGGCTATGAGAACTTGAGAAGTTGGATGAGTTTAAAGTGCAAGAATTGACACAGTGAAGCTCCCTAGGCATGATTAGTTGACTTACTTACAGATTTTGCAAGCAGAGTTGATCTTGTATGGGCTATATGATATACAGTAAAAGCCAAGAATATATCCATCATGTAGAACCAAGAGCAATCAAAATCAGCACAATGTCAACTTTGTAAATTGTACATTGGTGTCTGAGCCACTAGTGAAGTGAACTCTCTTGGTCAAGATTGTCAAATACCTGAGTGAGTGTGTGTGTGCCCACACTCACTCACACCTTAAACAAAGTAGTGGTGAAATCTATTGTTGAGCATTGCCCAAGCATATGTTTTCCATTAAACCATTCTGACAAGCTGCATGTGGAATCCATTCAGACGCCTGTAACACAGTTAGTTCTATCTGAAGCAATTACCTTAAAATCAAGGAATGCATAGTTTACATCTTTTATATTAACATATTCATAGGGTTAGGGCTGGTTTGATGGATATGTTCAGAATCATCCATTGAACTGATAATATGGACCCTTTAATGTTCTTCAGATTTTCACATTACATAGCTACAAGACAACATCCTTACAAGTTGTATTCCCCTAGAAGTGAATAGAAGATTTGGCTTGAACAGTTTTTGTTTCCTGAGTATATAACTGCTGGATGAATCTTTAAGAGTATGCTGTATGTTCTGAAACTTTGCACAATTTAAGAACTCATTACCCAGTAGTGATTTTAAGTGTTATGAAAGGAAAATCTTAGATTTTAATTAAACTATTAATTGTTTTTAACTTTTGTTCTCTCCCTCTTAGAGGCCGTTTTCACAAGGACTTGAGTTGAACTCGAGTTCAGCTTTCACTTGGATTTATGTTTTTGCGCTGGATTTGCT
This sequence comes from Artemia sp. Kazakhstan ARC1039, assembly GCA_029168905.1. Taxonomy (NCBI): domain Eukaryota; kingdom Metazoa; phylum Arthropoda; class Branchiopoda; order Anostraca; family Artemiidae; genus Artemia; species Artemia sp. Kazakhstan ARC1039. Next base: position 9,977 of record JAQQPU010010408.1, on the reverse strand, counting down.
CACTGGATGTATGTTTTTGCATAAATCCTCCTCAAATCCATCTAAAGTTTAACTCAAAGTTGAGCTCAAATCCATTGTTTGTTCAACTCTGTGTTAATAGCAAAGTAGAACGTCAACCTGCATAGAATCCTAAGTTGAAAATCCATCTCTAAGTTGAACAAAAGATAGATTTTATCTATCTTTTGTTGTTTTCATGAGGATTTTAGTTGAACTCGAGTTCAACTAACATCCTCATGAAAACAGCCTCTTAGTTATTTGAACTCTTGTTATTTTGACCCTTGGTAATTGGAATTTTTCTCTTATTCCTTGAATTTCACATTATTGAGAGTGTATTGAATGACGATAACTTTCAGCCAGTGAATAATAATAAATCAGAGTTTTGACCAAGACCTCTGTAAGTCCTTAGCGCAGAGCATGAAAATGTGTGGTTTCAGAAAATAAGAAAGAAATTAGACTCCTTCAGCATACAGCAAGAATGGGCCTTAAAACCATTTTGTTCAGTAAAAATGATAGTGGCCAAGAAAAGCTAAGCAGCATATCATCATTATGGTTGGTGCTACTTGATAATGTCTCTATTGAAAAGATGGTTAATGATTCTGAAAAGAGTAACATAATTTCTGATGACATTTCGAAACTAAGTAGTTACTGATTATTAGTGATTTAGGCTACGGTTTTATCCTGATTGCTGACTAAATTCTTTGTAAGGTTGGAAACCCAATTTGTCTTTAAAACAAGCAAAATCATTTTAAATTTAACAGTCAAACTGGGATACTTTGGAACGTCTGGCATTCGGTGGCGTCAATTGCCCCCCCAAGATTTTCTCCCCCCCCCCCCCCGACAGTAAAAAATGTCTATTTTGTTTTTTCTTAAACACGTTTTTCCAGTCTTGTCATTGAAAGAATTAACTAAAAAACAGAATTGCGCTCACCAGCATTTTCAAAAATTTATTCCCTCTTCTAATTTTGTGAATCAATGACATTATTTCATGTATTACATTTTATTGATCAAGCTTAGGTAACTTAAATAGTCTGTCGGTCTAACTTATGAAGTTTAGCATTGGCTTTCAGAAGCAAAACATTAAATGTGGTGTTCCACATTTATTCTTTTTGGATGACTATCATGCATCCCACCCCACTATTTACTTCATAACCTGGATAGGCAAACACTAAAGAAATACAATTTTCATCTCACTGTATTCTGCATCTCAACAATTTCCCCTTAAAATCACCAATATGTTAAATAACTTAAGAAAAAGTTGTCTTGTTTGCATCTTAAAAACACTTTAAGCATGGAACTTGTCAAGCATGTTTATATCCTGTTCTGTGTTGGTAAGTTATGCTTACTGATTGTTCCTGCCATTTTTGGAGGTTTATTTTCTTGAAAATTGAGTAAATCTGATTTTAGGTCTAGCTTTTGCTTAATGAATCATCTGTTTGATTGCCATGGTTCCTACACTTGTATGTTTGTATATCATTGTTTGAACGTGATCCATAGAATACATTCAGTTTGGGTAAATTTTTTAAGCATTGAATTTATGACAGTGGAATGCAAAGTGAGTAAAGATAAGGAAGAAAATAAGTAGTCTCATTTGATGTTAAGAAGTGGTATAAATCTGGTAATTGGCTTTGTAACATTTATAATAGTTTGAAGTTTGATTTGCATGCCCGCATTGTCCTTAAAATGTTAAAACATCTTTTACTCGTTGTACCCAACTAGTGGCAAATAGGATGTTCATGGGTCTAATTTGTCCTATCCTTGAGTTTTGTATGTGCTTAGCTTTCACATCTGGGCATAGGGGAGATATGAGGAAAGGAACCCCTTGTTTAGACAGGATGTCCTCACAAAAAAAAAAAATCATGGCCTAAAAGTACATTTTTGCTTTACAACTCTCCCCCCCCCCCCATAGGGTTGGAACAGTGTGTATTGATGTGGATCTCTGTGCAAACACGACAGATAAGTTTCTGAATCAGAGAAGAGGTAATTGACTAAGTACGATGTAGAATGTTGTCTTGTAGAGAGTAAACTCGATGTAGAGAGTAAACTTGTCAATAATGCAACATTCTCTAGTGCCCTCATTTGCATACACCTTTTTCTAAAACGAAGGTTTCCTATAAATATACTTACATAGAGTGATTCTTCCTTTCACAAGATCATTCCAAAGGACCTCCTTGGGAAATTTGTTATGTTTTTGTTATAGGAATCAGATGCTTAGCAAATCCATTTAAAAAAAATCTATAGATGGGCCTATTGAGTTTGTTAAAATAAGACTACAACATGTTTTTTTTTTTTCAGTATAAAAATTGTCTTTGAGATTATCAGTTTTAGTCCACAGTGGGAGATAAGATAACCCCCCCCCCCTCCTCGTCATAGATGACTCTGATGGACTACTGGAAAGTAAGCAACATGTCATTTTGAACTAATGTTTTGTTTTAGATGTCTACACCAGTTCCTGTTCATAAGGGGAGGTACAAAAATTCAAATCTTGATTCAGCCGAGCTTAGACGACGCAGAGAAGAAGAAGGAGTTCAGCTGAGGAAGCAGAAGCGCGAGCAACAACTTTCCAAAAGAAGAAATGTTACTTCAGAAGAATCTCTCCTTGCTAATGTAAGACATTTTCTACCTTGTCTTTCCCAAGTCATGCTCAAATATAAATAATGCAACTCCTAAATCATGGTTGCAGCAATAGCTGCAATCTAGTAAAGAGACGACAGCCCATTGTAATCAAAAATGTGTTTTTACTGTAAAAAAAATCGCTACTGATTTAGGAATAGTAACTCTAATCAATGTTAAAGTTAACAGTAAAAAGTAATGACAAAAACAAGTTTATGGGAATTTCGAAAAAAGAGCTTGAAAACCTTCAAAAGTGGTGGCGGTTAAAAAGACATACCCTTGGAATTATCATGGTCGAAGAACCCCAATAAGAGATTTTCAGCCCTCCACCTTTAAAATTAAAGAAAATGACAGTTCAGCTTGGGTAGTACTAATGTGTCCTTTTCCCCAGCTGATAGAAGGGCATCAGAATCTCATGGAGGTAGAGAGCTGTTTAAGGGCTCATTTGAAATCCAGTGCTTTTATCTATGGTGTTATGTCTAATTCTCCTTGATAGCATTGAAGTAAAATAGAATTATGCCTAAAGAACGGCACTTTTAGTGTTATTTTCGTATTAACCTTCGAAAAATGCGGTAGATCAAAATGAAAAGTATAGTGTTGGTATCACCGTGATAAAAAAAAAAAACCTCGTTCAAAGGTTCTTAAGCAAATATTTTGGTCATACGAGCAATAGCTGTCCTCAGTGAAAGACGAAAAAAGGAATTCCACCTAACTCACGACTTCAGACTCCTTGAAAAAAAAAAAAAAAATTAAAAACCCCAAGTAAGAGCCAAAATCAAAAAAGCCTCAGCTTCATCACTTGACGAGTCTACCTAAGGCTCAGCGTCTTAATTTCTTAGCAAAACTTTTGTGAGTCGATTAAGTGAGGACTCTTTTAGTTTTGGCCTTTATTTTTGGCTCTCAGTTTGCCTTTTATTGAGGAACATTTGATTTTGTGTTGTATTTTTCTATTCGAATATTTTTTAAATCTTTTACTCAGGATGGCTATTGGTATTACAACCGGAATATTTGCTTAGGTTTTATGCCCTGTCTTAGCAATAAATTTATGCATGATTTGAAGGGGTTTCTAATACAGAACGAGCAAGTGACACAACATTAATCGAAACTCTAAAAAATGGATTTTTATAACAGTAAATACAACAGAAGAATCGAATTTTTATGCTGATTCTAAATATATAAAATTCATTCAGTTTAGTGATACCCATCGAAAAAGTACCAGCATGAGAAAATTTGCCTGGTTTTCAAAAGGGGGGGGGGGGAGACACCCCCATAAAGTCAAGGGATCTGAATGAAAATCACACCATCGGATTCAGCAGACCAGAGAACACTGATGTAGAGATTTCAGGTTCCTATCTATAAAATGAGGACTTTGCATTTTTTTTTCTTGCCAGAAGAAAGACCGCCGATGGGTGTTTTTGTTTTTTCCCCAGGGGTGATTATATGGAAATAATGATCCTAGAAGATCGAGAGAGGGCTCATTTTATTGGAAATAAAAAAATCTAGTGTCCTTTTTTAGTGACCAAAAATTTTGAAGGACAATTAGCCCCCCCCCTTCCCACGCTCCTTTTTCCCCCAAAGACATCCAATAAAAATTTTGAGATAGCCATTTGATTCAGCATAGTTAAAAGGTCTAATAACTATGCCTTTGGGGATTACATGACCCCCCATAGTCCTGGGGATAGGGCTATAAGCTATGCAATTTCCCCATTGCTCACATAGTATTTTTCATGGGAAATGTAGCGAAATTTTTTTGGGGGGAAGTTTTTGCGAGGGGGAGGGAATTTCCGTGTAGGGGAAAGTTTGAGGGGAATTTTCCAGGGAAAATTTTACACGGGGGGGGGGATATTTCCTGGCATTATTTAAAAAACGACCAGAAATTAAATATAAAAGGAACAAGTTTTTTCAACTGAAAGTAAGGACCAACATTAAAACTTAAAATGAACATAAATTATTTCGTATATCACGGGAGCTGTCTCTTCCTCAACCGTTGCTCCTTACGATAAATTTCGACTTTTCGTCACAATTATTTTAGAAAGACTGTATAAACATAAGGGTCGTTGAATTTGAATGAGAAATGTTTTTAAAACAGTTTAAGATTTTAGCGTTAAGGGTGAAGGTTGAGGAAGTGGCAGGCATCCTAATATACAGAATAATTTCTGCTCGTTTTAAGTTTTAATGTTGTTCCTTACTCTCAGTTGAAAAAACTTGTTCCTTTTATTTATCTCCCAGAGCAAGCAAGCTCCCGAAGGCCAGATTTAAACCTTGTTTAAGAGGGTTTTTAATTTCTTATTTGGCAAAAACATAAATTACCAATAGCAGCAACATATCATTGCTACTGCTGTTGCCACGAATATTGCTATCCATAGGAAACATACTGAATTCGTGGTATGTAACGGAAGTCTACTTTCTGTTGACAAAGTAAAGGCTTCGAATCGTAATTCGTTCTATTCGTAAAATGAGGGTTTATTGCGCTGGGGATACTTAAGTATTACAGTTGTTTTTCGGTGGTTCAATATCTAAGGAATGTGTCGTAACTGCCTGAGCTATTCAAGGGAAAAAACTTGATCTGATCCTTTCCTTCATATTCACAAAACGTTTAAGTGACAGCCATATGAGTAAAGCTGATCGTTTTGCTCACCGTATCTCAGCACAAGCTGAAATCTCCAAAAAATGCGATCCTAAAGAATTCTATTTAGAGCTATTAAGCTGATCTAACAAGAACTGATGATTATGCTAATTAGGCCAGTTTTATGGTCGGTTATATAAATCATACTTGATGGGTTTCAACTTTGTGCTATGATCTTGCCAAATCTCCTCAGTTGGTAAAAGAGTGCTAACGGTGAAAGTATGATGCTTTCACCAACTATACACTTCACTCCTGAGTAGGTTTCTAAAATCATAGGCTTAGCTGCCGAGAGTAAAGTCCTGTAAACTGACTTTACGTGGAGCTTTTAAGGAAGATTCGTAATCAGAAATCCTTGTCCCGCGATCAGCAGCGTTGCCACGGGTGCCACTTTTTTTAAATGGTACTTTTTGGGAAACGTGACACTGTTGTGACACTTTTAGCAAAAGTGTCACTTTTTTTCGACTTAGCACTATTTTACAAAGAAGAAATTGAAAAAAAAAGAAATGGGAAGGAAAATTCTCAATGTAGAAAAGCATCGATATCCTTTTTTCTTGCATTTTTCCATCCCTCTGTTTTCAGATTCAGAAACGCACGTTTCCGAATCGAGTTCTGAAAGAGTTAGTGTCTGATCGACTAGTAGTTGTGTTTATCATGGGGTCATCAATAGCTGCGACCTATGTTCGCGGCATTCTGTTCATTATTTTCAGAGAAAACAAAAGTTCCAAGCATCCGAACGCACTATAATAATCCAGATAGTCCATTTTGTGGAAAACCTTATCTTAGATCCGCGTCTGCCGCCAGAGGCACCCAGGACATCCACAAGACCTCGCCAATCATTTCTGAATTGGGTAGCTGCGTATATGTCTTCCCAATCGGGTTGAAGAGAAGCATGGATACTGCACGGACAGACTGGTATGTTCGTCGCAAAGTGTTCCGAGGTCTTCCCCGTCTTCGACTTCCGTTTTGGTGCCAATGTAATGTGGCTTTTGGGATCTAAGTGTCCTGCATTCGGAGAACGTGGCCAAAGTATATCCATCTCCGAGCTCTAATGGCGTCAGTCACCAGAGGCTGGTTGGCAAGTTTGCGGACTTTTTCATTTGTGATTCTGTCTGACCGATGAATATTTAAAATTCTTCGAAGAAAATAGTTCTCGAATGTAAGGATTCTCTTCTCCTTTTGTTGGTTCAAACTCTAGGTTTCGGCTGCTTAAAGGATGACCAGGATGAATTTGCTGTTGCACAGGCGTAACTTAAGCCGGGCGAGTAATTTTTCGGCTTCCATATGCGCTTGAGCCTTTTGATGGTGGCGTCCGCCTGACCTGTTTTGGCCATTATTTCTTTAGATGTTGATCCCGTATTCTCCACTATGGTTCCACGATACCTGAATTCCACGACCTGTTCAGTATCCTCATTTCCACATCTGATATGAAGTGGGGAAGTAGTCGTATTTCGCTGACCCTATTTAGAAGCTCTTGCAGACGTTGCTTACACGACTGTAGCATTGTAAGGTCGTCTACCAAGTCTAGGTCACCGACTGTCACTTTGGCAGAAAGTTTGATACCATCAGTCACGGAGTTGCGGAGAATAAAGTCGATGATTGTCCCGAAAAGTAACGGTGACAGTACACAACCTTGTTTGACGCCAGATAGAATTCGAAAGTACTAGATTTGTTCTTTGGGTCTCGTGATGCAGCACTCGCTGTCCTCGTAAAGAGCTATGATAATTGCAATAATTTTACTTGGGATCCCGTAATAAAGAAGGGTCTTCCACAAACTTGCCCGATCTACAGAGTCCAAGGCCTTTTCATAGTCTATAAAAATCATGTAAAGCTTTGAGCGCCATTCCCTACTTTCTTCAGTGAGGATTCGCAAAGAAAAATAAGATCAGCGCAAAAACGGTTATGGCGGAACCCGCATTGTTCATCCCTTATATGCTTTTCGAGCTCATTTTGGATCCTTTCAGAATGACATGACACAGCAGTTTACCGTGGACCAAAAGCAAGCTTATTCCTCCCCAGTTTCCTGGGACAGGGGCATCCCCCTTTTTGAACAGGCGTATTAGTATGCTGCGCATCCAATCAACTGGTACCTTTGCTTTTCCCATACTGTAGCAAAGAAGGCGGTCTAGAATGTTGTTAGTGCTGCAACTGAGACCTTTATCATCTCTGCTGATATACGGTGTTCCCCTGGGGATTTACCGTTCTTCAGTCTCTTGGCAGGTGCTTGAATCTCTTCAGCACTTGGCGGCTCCACACTAATGCTTTGGGAGAAGGATGGCGTTGCGGGAATGTCGGGTAGTGGCCTATTGAGGAGTCTTTCGAAATGGGATGCCCATAACTCATTCACTGCTGCTGGTTCGGTCACGAGTACGCCAGATGGGTCCCGAACCGGGCCGTTGACGGTACGCTTCTTTCCAACGGTGTCACTTGTGATCTTATATAGGGCTCTAGATTCTCCTCTCTTGGCTTCTTCCTCAGCAAGTTTGGATTTATTCTCGATCAGGGTTCCGTGGTCATCCCTTGCGCTCTTCTTTACGGCTTTGTCTGCTTCGCGGTAGCGTGCGTTTTTTAAGATTAAACGGCCTGGTGTTTGGCTTTGAAAAAGGGTTTGTTTAATAAGTTTCCTCTCCCTTATGAGATTGCAAGTTCGGTCAGAGAGTCATTGGTCTTTTCGGCGTTTCTTGTACCCCACTATTTCTGTCGCCACTGTATGGAAGGATTTTTTTGCGGCTTCCCACAGTTCTTCTTGGTCTGGATTTTTTGGCACGGAAAGTGATTCGAATCTGTTTGAAAGTTCGATCAAGAAATTTCTTTTTACTGTGCTATGAAGTAGTTCATCCCGTTCAAAAGGTGGGTTTGGATTGGGTTGTTTAACACTTGTTTAACATTTTTCTATAGTTTGACTTTAAAATTTGGCATCATCAGGTTATGATCTGACCCCACATCAGCTCCTCTATGTGAACGTACATCCATGAGGCTAGTGCTCCATTTCCGACTCACTAGGCAGTGATCAATCTGATTTCTGGTTACGCCAGCTGGAGAGGTCCAGGAATATTTGTAGATATCACGGTGTTGGAACAAACTCCCACCAATAACTAGATCATTTAAGAGTGCAAAATCAATTAGAAGCTCACCATTTTCGTTCCGATTACCGTGATCATGCCAACACATAGACTGGGGGCAATTTTCAAGGTCGTCACCAATTTTTGCATTGAAATCACTGACAAAACAGGCTATGTTATGTCTAGGTATATCACTGGCAACTAACTGCAGGGTTCTGTAGAATTCTTCGGTTAGATCATCGTGGAAAAACTGGATGAAAAACTCTCAATGTAGACGAATATTGTTGTCCCTTTTTCCGTTTTTTCAAAAGAAAAAAGTTCAGGCGGTTTTTTCTTTTTTCGTTCCTTTTTTGCGCTATGAGCAAAGACTACTCAGAAAAAAAATGAGAAAAAAGTACTCTATGGGACGAATTCCCATTTTATACAGTAAGCGCTTATTGCGTTTTAGTGGGGTTTTAATTGGGGCGGGATGGAGCTGGAAAGTTGACAAGAGCGGAAGTGCTGTGCGAAGCGGAGAATCCGCACCACCGAAGTAAAATCAATATTACTTTTTTTTTATAGTTGATAGATGGGACTACAGCCGACTTTTCATGTTCGAAAATTTAATGATGCGGAAAACCACGCGGAGATGATCCCAAGCGGATTGGACAATATTTTCATGTTCATTTACACATTGCGGAAATCTTTCCGTATCTTTTCGAACGAAGGCCCAGAAAACACTGCATTTTAATGCAAAGTTTTCAAATAAATGCATCAGCGTGACCTAAGTTTTCAAGATGAATACAAGTTCTAAAAGAAGAATATTGCATAATTGGCTAAAATTGATTAGAATTAACTGCAGTGCCTGTAGTTATCATCAAAACATCAAAAAGGATATAATGTTCTTACCCTCCTCTGAAAGCTGTTGAGCAATAGAGAGCCAAATGATACCATTTTTCTTGGTTTTCTTATAGCCTGGGTGAGCAGTATCATACAAGCTGGGGTATTCTTGAACCAATGTTATAAGATCGTAAAGTTTTTGACGATACATAGTCATGGTTTTAACCAAGATTCCGTTTTGATTTGACCAAATCGTTGTGGAAAGTTAGAGAGTTTTTCAAGCGCGAAAACGGACAGAATCTTTGCACGGATTGCTAAATTCGGCCGGAATTCCGCAATGTGTAAATGAACTATCAATTTGAAAAGCTTGTTGGTAACAGCAAATTTTGGGAAAATGACACTTTATGTGAAAGTGACACCATTTTGCCACCCAAAGTGGCTTAAAAAACCTGCCGAGTGGCAACGCTGGCGATCAGTTGTTGTTGATGACCTGTCACCAGAGGCTGCTGAAGGGACTGGTCATTTATTTGCTTTTAAACTTTGACCATTTCAGAAAGGGTATGATGTAGCCAGACTGGTGCCAAATGGGCCCTGGTTTAGAAAAAAGATGACAAAATGGAAACGCGAAGAAACCACACGTAAGATATCGTCCACCTCCATTATGTATATATTCGAAAGAAAATATATACTCTGAATGTTCGAAATTCGTGAATGTTGACATTCACATGTGAAAGTCCGAAATACCTTTTTTTCTCTTTGGATTTAGTCAGCGTTGCCAGTCAACTTTTCCAATTTAATGCAGGGTTTGATGATGACAGGTTAGGTTAGCTTAGGCTTTTAACCAATTTCTGATAGTTATAACC
>JAQQPU010010407.1:17736-30222 GCA_029168905.1 Artemia sp. Kazakhstan ARC1039 | reverse complement strand
CCCCAGGGCATAACTTGCAACCTTTGCCCTGAAGGCTGTGGGGGGGGATTGTCATCCTCAAAGACATAATCTCTGGACCTTGCAACTACGTTCAACAGAAGGGCTATCTCAAAATTTTGACTGGATGTGTTTGGGAAAATGCTAGGCGGGGGGGGGGGGTAGTTACCCTCCTGGGCGTGGGGATATTTTCAAGGGATGATAAAATTGTGAAAAATGACTAACTGCTATTTTAAAGTCCCCCGATCAGAAATAGCTGGAAAGTTAAGAACTCCTGGTTTCCTACGTAAATTGGATCAACAAGTTCAATCTCTTTCTTGCTCAGCAATCACAGTGGTAACGAAATAAAGAAATGAAAAAGATGATAGGAAAAAATATCAAGTCAGACACTTCGGATATCATGGTGATATATTAACAAAAGGGGCGGAATAAAAGATCCAAAAGCGACTGCAAATAGTCTAACATCGGAAAAAAGCAACACTTGTACACCAAAAATAAAAGATAAAATATGCTAAGAGATGCCGGTGATCATTTTCTTACTTTTCTAAGGAATAGCATGAATAGAGTAACGCCTAAGCTTATATCTGTTGACAGCAATTCAATTTACTTTTAATTACAAAATAGTGGGCAAGGACAAGAATATGAGCGGAGAAAGACAGCGAGGGATTACAGCTCGAAATACGACAAATATACTTGAGCACAGGGGGAGTCATTTCTTTATCGATCGTAAGGAAGTAAGGAGCCTTGGGACCACGTGTGCAAAAACAATATTACAAAAATGAAATGTAGATTTTATTACCGAGCATTGTGGTGAATCTATAGGCGGTATTTTTCGTATTATACATTTGACGGTCTTTTTATTAGCCCTATGATTTCCCGATGGTTGTGAGGGGGGGGGGGGGTTGTACCATGCATCAAATTATTATACAAATTAAAAAGACTGGGTATACCTATGAAGCCTATATGCCTCTTCTACATCAATCAACTCAACGACATTTGATAGACGCATTTTTGCATGAGCTTCGGCCAAGCGAATGAGCGACTCTAGTTGACGAGGATAGGCAGTAATCTGACCTCGACCAGCGCCAATTCTTCTCATGTCGACATAAACTTCAATTAGACGTGTACCAGCTTCATCATTAAGCTTTGGATGTACCATTTCTTTGGCATATGATATATAGTCTCTGAGAATATTCATGTCCTAAAAACAACACGAATAGTTTATTGAAATTAGTAACACAGTGCCATCTTATCCGGTTCCCTCGTTACAAATGGGTTCAAATGTCAAATTGATTACGTCAACAAAAAGCAGGCAAAAAGTTGACAAAGATATATAACCAGTTTCTACTATAATGTTTCTTGTAATTGTAATTCGAAAATTTTAGGAATTTTATTAAGCGTTTTGGCTGGTATAAACGTAGCCTAAACTTAGTAAATAAGAGACAATATTTTTTTCCTAATAAAAAAAAAATAAGAGCAAAAAAAAGTTGAACAGATACGATCAATTTCTATAATTCCACGAAAAAATAATGCTCATAACTTGGTTTGGAGTTGTAGCTAATCAGTAAATACAGTTTATGTCGACTTTCAGGTGTTCATTATCTTTGGTAAAACAATCTTCGGGTTGGGCTTTAGAAGATTGGCCAATGAGAAAATCCACACAACAGACAAAGTCCAGTCCTGTGATGGCGCAGTGGGATTGACCTTAGCTTGGTAATAAGCGAACTAGAGATCGAACCCTTCTGTAGCAAATGTACTGCATCGCCGACGAAGGGCCCTTAGTAGTCAAGAAGCGTCGTTTATTCCTATTACTTACTTACAGACAAAATCCTTTGATTATGCAGCTTCATCGAGCTACTAATTCACACAAAAAAAATTGGATTACGGCCGTTTTATCCTGAATTTATCCGTCGTGACAGCGCATCAGCCAAGTGGATATAAGACTCTTAAAATAGGATTCAGAAATACCAGTGGAACAAAGAAGTTCGTAAAACATTTTATAAAACGGAATTGTCATATTGCAACCCGTGGAACAGGTTGTTTATGCAACCTATAAAACCAATTTATAATGTGCAAGCCAAGACCCACGAATTGGCATAATCCGCAATTCGAAACAACAATATTGCCTGCCATACAGGTGGTCAAACTCAAAATGTAGGTTATGTACCAAAGGCGCATGCAAGATTTTTGTTCGAGGGGAGGGGGCTACATAAAACTTCAACAGTGCATCAAGAACTTATTTCTGTGCATTTCTGTTTCGTTTTTATGAGTCGCACAAGAATTTCGTACAAGTTACCAATATTCTTCGATATTATCTTTATTCTCCAGTTATAATATTAAATGTCCAGCCAATGTGATCCATATTCTGACAGTGCTGTTGACATAAATACTTTATTCTCTATTATCAAGGGGAAATAGTCTTTTATCTGTTCAGTTGACCCTTAAGAAAACCAAAAAAACAAGGAGTATTTCACTATTTCATGGGTAATCAACGATGCTAGGGAATATACTAAGTTTGTGTCTACGTTAGTTGGAAAAAAGTCGACAATATTTCATTGATGCCTTGACAAAAATCTGGCCTTAATGTCAATTGGTTTCCTTAGACTGTAAGTAATTGTCTCCGTGTGTTCACTTCATTTCGGATAATGATAAGTTTATGCCAGATTGTCTCCAACGGCTAACAACTTAAAAGGGACGGAGAGAACTGATTGAAAATGAACAGGTTAAGCTATAAAGCTGAAATGGTATATTTTTCCGTACATGCAAAAGAATTCAAGATCCCGACAAAAAAGATGCGACAGAAAAACTCGGAATTATCATCACTTACTAACAATTATAGTGAAATATACAACCTCTGTAACATTCGGCGCTAAAACAACCTCACATGCATCAATGACCGTTCTCTAAAAAATACATCAGCCTTACCAAGGAACAGACAACCGTTATCCGTTTCTCTGTGTACAGACACAGACAAACGGATAATTTTCTTTTCAGGTTACTACTACAACTAACAACTCACTGCAGCACCAGGTCACACGAGGTTAACGCAGCAACACACGCTCCTCCTCCATCTCTACCTATTCAAGTCCTCCCTCTTTACACCCATCAAACAAGTTCCCATTCCTCTTATATCTTTCCTTACGACATCCTCCAAAGCCATTTGGACAAGACCTGCTTTTCGTTTGCCCCTAGACGGTTGGTCGATAAGGATGATCTTTGGCGATCTATCATACTTTATCCGCTGAACGTGTACTAGCCATCTCAACCTTTCTCTCATTATAGCCCTAGAGAGCGGGATTGAACCATATTTCGCATACAATTTCCTGTTTGAGAGACGGTCAATCAGTCGGGTACCCAAAAGAATTACCAAATCTTCCTCCGCCTTTCAAGCCACCCACGCTTAAGAAACATTTTTGACCACTGTCATCACTATAGCTTCCAATATTTTAATCTTGGTTCGCAGACTTATCTTGCAATCCTTCCAAACTTTTTTTTCAACTGTGAAAAAATACCCAAGGCCTTGGCCATTCTACTTCAGATTACTATGGGAAAAACCCATGTTTCAAATAAAATTGGATTTCTAAATGGGCCTTTTTCTTCTCAGCGAATCCAATACTTAACAGGTTCAATACACACCACCATGTTGATAACACAATTTATCTCATCGAGTCAATCACCGCATTTGGACAAACCGCTGGGTCTCTCATGCATATTCTTAGCAAAAGAGATTCCCCTACATTAGAAAGTCTATCAGCCTAAGACTCCTAATTTAGAGTTTATCAGCCTAAGCTTCAATGGGATGTGCCTGTGACTTCTATTATGCTCAATGCGTAATCGCTACATGATGATCAGGAGGGATAGTTAAATGAGACAACCACAATCATGTTTTTTTGAGGGGCGGGAGGATTTTGAAACAGCATCTGATTCTGAGTTACCTCATTCGATATTAACTTCCACTTCAGAACCCCCGCCCCCCCCCCCCCCGCACCTCAACCACTCATTTTGGCACGTCCTGATACCAATCTTCCTACCACGAGAACGTTACGAAAATCACGTGTATATATCTTCAAACCCAATATATAGCTTTAATTGCTCCTACGTGTAATATCATTTTTATAAACTACTTGTGTATCAGCCAATTGCCATGGGTTGTTTTCTGAGTTGGCTGCACACAACATAGATCAAGTTTACTAAAAAATCACACGCAAGTTCATATTATTCAAATGTTCATATGATATGTTTCAACATATGAGGGAGCCTAGCTTGGTTAAGAAATCCCTGAAAGATTTGTTAACTTAATTATTTCTCTTTATTCGTCTTTCTATAGGCGACCTCACAATTAACAAATTAACCAATTTCACGATGATGCACGATTAAGACAAACAAGACTACACAATTTTGAAGACTAAGACAAAAAAAGAAATTAGCCAATCATCAGAGGAGGGAAACATGAAATTAGCCAAAAGATAACCCGGTAAAACGTGGGCTTTATCAAGTTTAATAAATTTATGATCATGAAAAAAGGGTTTTGGCTTTGAAAAGGAGTATCTAAAATACTATAAATCTCAAGTATGACTTAACACTAAGATCTTGCACAGATTAGAAGCCTTTCAATAAAAGATGTAGGTACAATTTACAAAATTAACACATTTTCAACATTGCTGCAATGCCTAAAGAAATTTGAGGAAGAACTAACGTTGCTTAGGGAACGCAAAGTGTTGCAACAGCCTCTGGCCGACAAAATTGCTACGGAAGCAATAATTTGATTTTGCTTTTTAGTGATTGATTGAATGCCATGGTTTTCAATTCATACAAACTTTACAAATGGCACGTTTTAAGATGATTTTTTCAATTAAAAAAATATATACATGTATTCCTTAAAGACGGTCACAGAATATGATGTATTCTTAAAGCTAACTTTATTCTCTATTTCCTGACACCCAGTCAATTTTGTGAGTTTTGAATCGCACGATATACAAAAGCCAACACTTTAATACTTTGCACTAAAACATAATACCTATTACGATCCATGGAGTTATTTTTAAAAGTGCAGCATCCATAAACAATGCAAAGTTTATAAGTTTACTATTTTTTCAAAATAAACTGAGATCGGTGGCAAAAAGGACAAGTTGTGGTACTAATTGTGTTGCTCCTGCAACATAACTAAGGCATCCTGATCTTACGCATCCAAAAATTCTACATTTTAAAAATATTGTTGCTTTTATTGCGCCAAATCTGTCAAGAAATATGTTATGTTAGAAAGGTGGTCACAATGAGGGTATTGTATACAGTTGCAGAATACAGACATAGTTTGCACGTCAAAAGACTTCTGAAGCCACTGAGGGGTTGTGCAAGAAAACTGCCACAGGTTGGTTCTTTTACAGCATGAATTGTAGACACTCAAAGGAAGACATTTAAGCAGGACTACCACTCCTTTGAATCTTTCCAAGATCAAGGGATTTTAGTCCTTAGTATAGAACCTCGGGAAAAACAAGTAAATCATTCTCATTTAATATCTTTGATTTTTGTCAAACCTTCAAATTTCTGGGAGCGAATCTTTGGAATTTTTTTAATTTTCGCTGGTAGCCCTGCATCGGTGCCAAAGAGAGGGAGAGTATATTCACCGACGGAAACTCGGTTAGTAGACTTTCAAAATATCAATAATGAATTATATTCAAAGGTAGATTTATCCCTTTCAAAAGAATTCAACAAATAGTCAGAAATGATGTAATTTCCCATAGGAAAATACTTTAAAAAGACAAAAAAAAATTTGAGGTGAAAAAAAAAGTTCTGGAAGTCAAATTAATTATAATCACTGTTACACAAAGGAAAATGTAAAGGTTGGTCTTTAATATAACAAAACCAAACTTTTTTTGTTTAAAGATTCACTGCGAGATTGATGAAAGAAAAGGAAAAATACTGATTTCTCATCATTAATAATTCCACCCTAACAGACCAGTTTTCGGAGATTATGGTATATTTGTCATCAGTGCAAACAGCAAAAAAAAGAGTCAGCACGACCTCATTATGTAATATCGGTCTTTTGAGGAGACATCCCATTTGTAAGTTGTCTTTCTTTCTGAAAGCGAGAAAAAAAAAGAAAAAAAAAAAGAAAAAAACTTTTTAGTTGTTGGGACACATCATGTGTGCAAAGCTAAATACTGAAGATTAGTAAGAAGTGACGAGACAAATTGCTGTAGCTCAGAAATGATTTGTTTAATTATTTCTAAGCTTTGGCTACTTTTCAGCACAGTACCCAGCAACATTTGCACATTTGACCCATCGTTGCTGTAGTTTGTGTATGCCTCTGGCATAGATTTCGAAGCTACTTTTGCACCAAATTTCTAAGTTTTTCATCGGATCGAAAATACTTTCCGTGTGGAGCCTCTTTAAGGGGTCCAATCAAATAAAAGTCTGATGAAGGAGGTTGAGGCAGTATGAGTGATTGGGAGGTATCTCTCATCCCAGTTTTGAACTGTTTCTTTAATTAACAGTCCCATATGCCCGCGCATTGTCACAATCACACCTTAAGCCAAGAGTCGAAAACGTTTTGTCCAGATTAAGGTTTAAGCCATGCTAGGGTTTAAGCCATGCTTACAGTTTTTATCAAAAATTCGTGGTAACGAACAGTAAGGAGCGACGCCGCTCAACACTAACATAAACTCTAAAAACAGAATTTCGATATCATTAGATATATCAAAAGAATCGGTTTATTATGCTGGTTTCAAATATATA
The DNA here is from genome assembly GCA_029168905.1 of Artemia sp. Kazakhstan ARC1039. NCBI lineage: Eukaryota > Metazoa > Arthropoda > Branchiopoda > Anostraca > Artemiidae > Artemia > Artemia sp. Kazakhstan ARC1039. Next base: position 23,490 of record JAQQPU010010407.1, on the reverse strand, counting down.
AGATTCATTAAGTTTAATGTTACCCATCAAAGGCTACAAGCCTGAGAATATTTGCATGATTTTCGAACAAAGAAGACCCCCACCCCGAAAAGCTAAAGAATCCTAATGAAATCACGCCATCAGATTCAACGTATCTGAGAACCCTAATGTTGAGGTTTCACGCTCCTATATGCCAAAATGTGGAATTTATGATTTTTTTGCCAAAAGAAAGATCACGGTTGCGTGTTTATTTGTTATTCTTTTTTTTTTCTTTTTTTTTCGGGGGTGATAGTATCGAACCAATTGCCCTAGAACATCGGGAGAGGACTCATTAGAACGGAAATTACAATTTTATTGCCGTTTTTAAGTGACTAAAAAGATTGGAGGACAACTAGCCACCCTCCCACAACCCTTTTTCCCCCTAAAACGTCATATCAAAATTTTTAAGTAGCCATTTTGTTAAGCATAGTTGTCAAATAACAACACATTTGGAGATAATGAGACCCCCCACAGCCCCTGGGGAAAGATCTTTAAGTTATAAAATTTTCCCATTATGTACGCATAGTCTGTTATTGGGAAGTGTGCATACATTTTTAGGGTTGAGGGTGAATTTCCTACTGGGAGGGATTTTCCAAAATTTCTATATGAAAATATTTTTATTTATCTTAATTTCTCTTTGCTAACTCAATTTTACGTGTGATGTTAAGGGGTTCGGATGAATTTTTCCCAGGATTGAATTGTCTAGAGGACCTTTCTTCTAGAGGAAAGATATAGGGGGGGGGGATATTTCCATGGAGGCGGAGCCGCATTTACCGGCATCATTTAAAAAAAAACGATCAGAAAGTAAATAAAAAGCAAGTTTTTTCAACTTAAAGTAAGGAACAACATTAAAACTTAGCACAAACGGGAATTATCACGCATATGAGGGGGTTGTCCCCTCCTCAGCACCTCGCTCTTTACGCTAAAGTTTGAATGTTGTCTCAATTCTTTAATAACGAATCTTGAAACACAAGGGTCGTTTAATAAGAACAATAAGAAGCTTTTTTAATTTTGAATTGAATTTGAATGTTGATTTTGAATTGAAGTTATCAAGTATTTTGCAGTAGGTTGCATGAAGGCATGGCTAATTGTAGAAAGAGAAAAGCCAAGACAGATAGTCCAAGTAATTGAGATGCAAGAGCAAGAACGAGTGAAGAGCGAGGCGTTGATAAGGGGGCAACCCCCCTCACATACGCAATAATTTCTGTTCGTTTTAAATTTTAATGTTGCTCTTTACTTGGAGTTAAAAAACTTGTTTTTTTATATTTATAAATTACAAGGGCTTACCTATTATAGCTATCTTGAAAATCAACAAACCATTAACAGCCAGTATTACAATGATATGCTCACAAAAAAGTAAGCCCTGCCATTCGAACGAAACGTAGTGGATGCACGGTCGTTGCTAATCAAGTAGCACTTACCCAAAATTATACTAACACGAGTTGTAGGAGCACAGCAGTAGTAAAAGCAACCATGTGTAGACAGTATAAAATTTTGACTTTCAAAAGTTCAAGTTGAAAGTCAAGAATCTAAAATAGCGTGCAACTAAAACAGAGGTAAACCTTAAATTCTGAGAAAGTTATGAGGCAAGCTCGTAATTTTGTCAAGTGGTAAGTTTGTCTCGCATGTCAAGATAAATTTGTAGGCAAGTTTGCCAAGGTTAAGTTATCGCTATAAGTATCCAAACTGACAAGTCTGAGTGAAAACAAAAAAATCTCCGAAGTCTTTCCAACAGAGAAAACAAAAGAAGAGTCCTTTAAATACCTATCCAAAAACGAATAAGTGTTATAAGTGCATAAACAGGAAGCTTTGACCATTATAATCCAAATTTTGCCGGCCGGAGAAACTAATTTTTTAATTCCGATCCTAAATACAACTTACTTCCTTGACTAAGACTCCTATTAAGATGGGCACTGTGCCAAGAGAGCTGAGACCTTCAAGTGATATGGTCTTGTACAATTGTTAGAAATTAATCGACCGCGATGTCAGTTACTTGCAAAAAGGACAAGCGCCACCCGGTCGTCGGAAACAGGACCTGTCTCTTAGACGTTTCCTACAATATTACAAGGGGAATAAGTCATGCCATTCTGACAGGAATATATACACCGGTGACTAAATCGGTGACTGAGCTTCTTCACCAGAGTCTTGATAAACAAGGTGATGGAGTTGAGATGCTACAGTTTGCGTTTCAATAAATCTAAGTCCTTCAAAGCGTCTCCGGCTTCAATGTGCCTCCGGTGTTTATTTTTCACCTCAGCAATAAACTTCAGCAGAGTTGATGACACCGATCAGGCCCCACGGGAATCCGAAACAAAAGCGATTTGGACATTAGCCAAAAAAAAGACATTTTTTCATCAGTTCAATCCGGCTTTGGAAGTAAAATTCGGTTCCTGTTAGAACCGAGCATTTAAATTTCAATTCTCTAACCACTGCTGTTTAAAATGAAGTTTCAAATTTGAAAGTATCACAGAACGAGGCTTTATAAAACAATAATTTCATTCAGTGCAGATTGAAAATTTCTAATAGCCAAAACGAATCCTATGTACACCTAAGCGGCAACCTATAATTGTATTCATGATTCTAACATTTTTTCATAGTAAGGTCAAGGAGTGATAAGTCAAAGAAAGCAGTTCAATAAGCCTTTACCCTGCAAGATGAGAGGGAAAAAAGTAGGTGACGTGCTGAAGTAGATAGGCTTAAACAGGACAAGTCAGAAATAGTTTCGCAATAGCTCCCCATTATATAGGCAACGCTACAAATTAAGTTTTAAATTTCATATATCCTAGTGTGATACATACATCCATTTATAATCAATATGCTAGTATTAAGCTTTATGTTCCTCTGAAACAAACGATTTTGCGACAAGCATGTAGATGTAAATTGCTCCAAAATAACAAAATACTTGTAGCATTGTATTTATTGATCCCAGATATATCCATTCACCGTGCCAGAATTTCGATATTACTTAAGACTTTTTCTTGTAGAACGATCTAAATGAGCTAAAAATATGAAAATTGTCCCCTTTTCAACAATTTTTTAGTCTAAGTATTTTCAGTTTAAAAACCCTGCACATACGAATTTGAAAATCTAATTCGGTAGATGGATACAACTGAATCTCAGCTATGGATTGACAGCAAAGTTGTTGTCTTCCGTTGAAAACGGAAGAAGAGCAGAAAAGAAACATGTCAAAAATTACAAGGTAACCATAAACCTTAAAAGTGACGAAACCAAATAATGCTTTTGAGAAACAAAAATAAGGTTAAGAAGTCGTTCAATTAGAAAGAGAGGAAAGAAGTAAGTTTTTCTTTTTGATACAACGAAAGGTCAACTGGATAGTTTTGGGAATGGTCCAAGTGAAAAAAGGCACAAATATAATAGAAAAAAGAAAATAGAAAATAAATAACAGGAAAAAGCAAATAGTGTAGCTACAGTTTTGGCCAAGTCTTAATGTATTTAGCGGCAAATTTTCCGAGCAGATTGATTGTATCTCCAAAAAAGTTCGTTTTCATATTGATTGCAATCTGACATTCTTTAACTTGTTTCCAAAAGTTGAGTTGTTGGTTTGGTGCCGTTTCATTGGCACTTAATTTCCCGCGAGAACGACGGACACTTCAGTAAATAGCCAAATAGCCTATTGTTTCGTAAATTCGTATCAACTGTTTCAAGTGCTTTGTTGTGACAACACTGTTCCCTCATAAAAATAATAATTTTCGCCTTTTGTACAAACTTTGCTTTTTACATAATGCTGCTTTTTGCTTTTTAGGGACTTTTATGCTTCGTTCTATACTGAATCACGAAAGATGAGTAGGCCTACATACAGTTAAGTATGGATTTAATCAAATAGCTGTTTTTAATAAAATTTGCTATTAAGTGGGTAGAATATTTCTGGAAATTCTGGGCACTATCTCGGAATGTGATTTCACATTCCGGTATGCTTTCTTTAGACTTCTGAAAATTTGTTTTGTTTGTAAATTCGGCTACAGAATCATAAAAAATAGTCTTTGTCGGTCTGAGACATCATGTGTGTAGAAGATGCATGACTGTTCGTATCAAACAAAATTACAATTAGACAATCACAACACCCACATGGGAAAATTAAACTGACATTGCTTGGGTAATGTATAAATTTTGGTCACTCAATCTCTTTATACGCTAAGGGTTTTTTTTCTCACAAGCTTCTTCCTTTGAAAAAAAATGTTTCTTTTCTTTGTTTTACGTGTTTTCCGCAGAGACAGCGAAGCTCCTTAGTTTATTAATTTTGAAGTTAGTTAAAAGATTAAGAATTGCGTGCTTTTTCACTGAACAGCACAAAGATAATTCGAAAGCTCTATGTGATTATTATTTATCTTTTTTTTTTACATTGAGACAAATTCTGTAAAAATAACAAGCTTAAATTGAGCCAAAAATGATATGCAACCATAGTTGCTACAAAGTTAGTTCCATCCAAATTTCTTTATTGATTTTTCAGCTGGACAGAAATATGTCTGTGCATTCAACATTTGTCAATTATAAACACAAAAAAAAACGTCATAAGACGATTATTATTGGCTGCTATCATAAAAACGCGTGGCTTTGGAAGAAAACGATTCTGTATTATTCTACTTGTACTTACTAAATTCTCTTCTTGCTCCTGGTCACGTGATCGATAGTAAAGTTGAACGAGATGTCTTGCCAACCGCCTGTCATATGTGTCATTTTGCGGGTCTAACATAAGGAAAATTAAGTCGAATCTGAAAAGGAGATCATTTTAGTATTAATTCACATGCATACACTTTCATACAATTGATCTTTTTCCAGTTCTGTACAGTCACATGGATTAATTCCTAGTAGTCCCTCATCTCCACGAATTCGTCCTTGGTTACAAAGCTTTCGTTATTAATTCTTGCGATAAGAGAAAAAATAGGAGATCTTGAGCTTTAAAGATGGAATTTCTTTAATGAAAAAGCAAGAAAAAATCTCCCCCTGACCTGCCATCAAATATACATTATATACACACCATTTACATTCCAGTTCAGTAATAACATATCGATTAATTCCTATCAGTCCCCCGTAATCATTTATTCTCTATTGGTTACATAGCATTTATAAATAACTAGTCAAACTGTTTGTCGGAAGAAAGACCCCTTGTATCCCGCCCTCCCCCTCCCAAAAAAAAAAAAAAAAAAAACAACAACATACAATAGCTTTTAATGAAAGTTTCAACTGAAAACCCCAGCCGTTAGACAAAACTTGTAACAAACAAACTACGTACAAAATTCGTTACCTTTTAATAAAACCCACTGACTGTATGTAATCTTTATAAGGACAAATAATCTCTGCCTTTAGGCTTCAGACAAAACAAAACGTATGCTGTCTTGTAAGCATCTGAAAATCAAAAGGATGAAATAATTCCTTCAGTTACTGATTGTAGAATATTCCGTCATTTTTTTTAGATTAGCGATTGGTTGGGCATTACGGACACTTACTAATTATAGAAAATAAGACCAGAGAAAAAGATCAAGGAGGCACACTTGTGCCTCTATAAAGAGGCGACCCACCACAATGTTAAGCGATTTCAGGTCCTAGAGGTCGCAGAGAGACGGCGGTAATCGCATTTTGTATCCCAAGCTCAAACTAAGAAACTTGCAAAATTTCATCCTCCTCCGACTTTATCTTCATGGGGTAAACTGGGCCGGAAGTTTGGACCCTCCCACCACAGCCCCCCTTTAACGTTGTCCGATTGGGCTGAAATTTAGA
>JAQQPU010010407.1:0-14736 GCA_029168905.1 Artemia sp. Kazakhstan ARC1039 | reverse complement strand
AAAAAAACCTCTTATACTCTGAAGTGAAGTATATATTTCATGGAGCATTCACTTACTTGTTCACTACCACCCAAAAAATTAATTCCAATTAGCCTCCCAATTCTACATATTCAAAGACGGTTACATAGATTTCATCACTTGTTCACAATAACAAAGAAAAAAGTGTAAATTTTTTAGAAGAGACCTTCCTTTAATGAAAAAAAAACTTCGTTCATATTTTGCGTATAGACAATTCTGCAATGGCTATGACGATAAAGAAATCTGGGACTAATTCAAAAGTGGCAATTACCCCATCAAATGTACCTTTAACGTAAAATTCCCCCCTTCGAACCCCCTCCAAGCAGAGAAATCCCCCCTGGAAATGTCTGTATACTTCTCAATGACCAATACTATACGTAAACAATGGGCAAAGTTCAAAACTTGCAGCCCTTCCCCTGGGGACTGTGAGAGGTTAAGTCATCCTCAAAGACATAGTTCATAGATTTTCCGACTATGCTGAACAAAAAGGCTATCTCAAAATTTTGATCTGGTGATTTTGGGGAAAAAATGAGCGTGGGAGGGGGGTTAGCAGCCTTCCAATATTTTTGGTCACCAGTTAAGGCCACTAGAACTTGTGATTTCTAATTATGTGAGCCCTCTCCCGGTCTTCTAAGATCACTAGTTCGACATGATCACCCCTGGGAAAAAAAAAGCAAAAAAAGCAAAAAAAAAAGAAAAAGAAAAATTCCACATTTTTGTAAAAAGGAGCTTGAAACCTCTACAGTATTCTCTGGTATGCTGAATCTGATGGGGTGATTTTCATTAGATTACTTCATGTTTTGGGGGTGTTTCCTCCTTTTTCAAAATTGGGCAAATTTTCTCAGACTCATAACTTTTGATGGGTACCGTTAAATTTGACTAATTTTACATATTTTGAATGAGCATCGAAATTCAACTGTTCTGATGCATCTATTGTAATCAAAACATTTTTTAGAGTTTCGGTTACTATTCAGCCGCATCACTCCTGATGCGGTTCGGTAACACATTTAAATACATTTCGTTACACGAACTGTATGAAAACACAAGTTTTTGAAAAACTAAACAGTTTTTGAGATTAAACTACTTCTCAATTCTATCTCGTTCTGAACCTTCTTGTTTTCTTATGGCGTTTGTTTCTTTTTCCGTAAAGTCCCTTTTTTCCTTTCTCATCCTTTTCCCTGTTTTCTAATGGCGTATAAGCGACCGAGTACCCTAGATACATATACCGAAGTAAAAAGCGAAACTGAAACTAAAACAATTAAATTACTCAGTAATCTTAGATAAAATTTAATTTCTTTCCCAGTTAAATATTACCTAAGAATTATTTATTTCCAACAGTAGCAGTCTCGTTGCCAGTATTTCCAATGAGTTTGAAACACCAGGCCTGGAGCTATTTAGAAGCTTCACAGTTTAAATTGCTTTTTGTTTCTTATTTATTTAGAGTTTGCTTTGTTATATTATTTATTTCTTTTTCCTTTTGAAAGTAACGAGTAATAAACTACTCTGTAATGGGTTGTAGTTTGAACTTTGTAATGGGTTGCATTGGCATCTGTGGATGGAGGTATGGTCTTGCTCCCATGCAATAGATGGACAGCGGTAATTAATAGATGGGGAGTCACAAACACATGTTTGAAATTGTACAATAAGTAGCCAATGTTTCAGTGTGCATCATATTAATAATTGTTAGTGAGGGCGAGGAATTTTCCTTATTTTGATCACCATTTTTATGTTAAATCCAATCTTATTTTTGGAAAACTCTCGCAAAACACGAACACACACAAAAAAAAAAAAAACGGCTTTCTCATTGGACATTCTAATTCCTGATTTCCATTTTCGATTTGGGTTAAGACTCATTCTCAACGACATTTTACTAAAACTGAGATTAAGCTACCGTCAATTTTAGACGATCACATTTCATAAAATTTCCATAGAATTTTATGATTGGCAGAAAAATTCGATAAAAAACTGTAATTAGCTCAAATTAGCTGGTCTCTAGCAGATTATCAATGAAAATATAAATCAAACAATTCTTAATACAGCAATCAACATTAAAACAGTCAATGAAAAAGAGACTCGTAAAAAACATGTTAAGTTAAAAGTTGACTTTTTATTGATTTTTTTTTAATTTGCTACCAAGGTGGTTTAAATCTATAAAATATATAGATACCCCGTTGCTTCATTTTGCATTCTATATTGCTATTGTTACTAGACGTTTAAAATTTATTTTACTGTTTTGAAAAAATATGTTTTTTTTTGGCGAAATATAAAGATCTGAATTTTTGGTTACTATCCCGATTGTAAAAACAGAAAAGACATCATCGAGTGGGTTGAGAGAAAACAAAAGAAAAGATTTAAAGAATGTGCGAATTCCACGGGAAGGAGTGGAACATTAAAGCTGTGAATAGTAGGGTGGGAAAGGAGCTGACCAATAAAAAAAAGGAGATAATCCCATTCCATAATAATATAATCGATCCGAGTCTGAAATAACATCTTATTAGAGCTGGAGTCTTAGTGAAAATCTGATTTTCACAATTGAGCTGTCAACGAATGTAAAGATTTTATATTCCGACAATCAGCTTTATAATTTTGATCGTTAATAAAAAAACCTCTACTGAAATATCACCCCCTTTAAGATTTTGAAAACGTGTGTCTTCGACACTTGAGACTGTAATTTAATAATACTCTAGCCAATAAGCATGCCAAAGCATTTTCTTTTAATAGGCATGATATCAAGAGAATCCTATATTTCTAGGATAGTCTCCACTTCAAAAACGAGCCTAAGACACGAGCCAGAGAAATAAAGAAGTAATTGATCTTTGAAAATGACGTAGAATTTTGATTTAACTTCACATGACCTAAAAAACGACGTTCATTGAAAAGATAAAGCGAAAAATTGTAGTGCAATCGACACATCATTTATGCGGTAAGATATAAAACTCTCGTTTTGAAACTCTTATCTGGTTCACTATGATAGAGATAGAATGTTCCCAAATAACCTTAAGTATTGGACACAAAAGTTGAGAAAGGCCACTGAAATAAGGAAAAGTCCCCGAAGTCTTACTAGAGATTGTGGTGAAATGAAGCTAAGCGAAATTTGGGATCCCAAATTGAATACATTGATGAGGCCCAGATTCAATCCTATTACTCAAGAAATGAAAATTGTTCTATTAAAAACCATTACAGATAGCAAAAGATTTCAACCTCTTATAAGACAATCCTACACACTTTCTTTCTTTTTTTTAGCCTTTTTTCCATGTATTTTTTCTTTTTCATGGATTACTTTTCCGGGCGATATTACCTCTTGGTTTACGTTTTGGCAGTGAATTTTAATTCAAATAAGACTGAGGATTAGACGACAAAGGACCGGTTCAAATACCAGTTGATTTAACGACTGATTTCTAATATCCTATAGCTGCAGGCGAACTTCAAAAACTTATAATTTCATATAAAAATCAAGCTGGCCAAGAAATTATCTATATATGTATAAATAAAAGCTATACCAAACTCCTTTTCCTGTCTGTCTTTGACAGCTCCTAAAACCCATTTGAGACCTGTTTACCTTGAACAGTAAGTAGGTCTTGTATTCAAAGCCTTCTTATTTGCAATGAAGTGATAGCAGAGATTTTAACAATTCTAATAAAAAATGAACAATTTAAAATTGAAACAATAAAATATACTTGCCTAGAAAGAAGTGTGTGTGGTAACTGAATATTTTCAATAATTGTTCTTTTAGTATTCCACTGAGATTCAACTGGATTTGCTGCCGCAAGAACTGAAGTCCTGGCATTTAATTGACAAATAATGCCAGCTTTAGCAATGCTCAATGTCTGCTGCTCCATTACCTAAAATGAATTTTTTTGATCTCTTAAAACAGATCGGTATAAGCTTATAGCAGTCGGTATCCATATATGATTTTTTCTGAGAAAATTGCTGAGTAAAAATCAAAAACGTGTTCCTTTGTCATACCTGATAGATTATGGCTGAAACTTGTGTTCTATTTGATGTTCCGAGAAAGTTACACACAAATTTAAAAGAATGTTGAGACCCCTAAACAACTGGGCGGAGCTAAACAAAAACGGAAGCACACGTCCAGCCTATGCAAAAATCTTTAATAACACATAGTAAATCCGAATAATATTCCATTATTTTATATTTAGGCTCAACATTGCTGCTAAGCACACACAAAATGAACCACCTGAAAATTTTTCTACAAAATTTCGAGAAAAACGAAAGAAAAACAGCCAAAAAAACACAAAGATGGATTAATCAGCTAAAACATTTTGTATGTTTCAAGGTGTAGATAGCAAATAAAGTGCAGTTATTACTTCTGAAAAGTATAGAAGTCATGACAACTGAGAGCAAGAAGGATTAAAAAGAGATTAAAAAAAGAGAGATTAAAAAAGAGATAAGAGATTAGAAAGATAAATTAGAAAAGAGATTAAAAAGAGATTTTCTAAAACCTGCAAAATGAAGACAAATTTAAACTAACAAAAAATCTACAAATTCAACGATATAGAAACCATTGGTACATTAGTATGATCTTTATACTCACTGAAGAATTAGTTTATAACAGACAACATACAGCATGCATTTTGGCGAGTTCCTTTGGTTTTTTCTTCCTTGCCCCCCCAGCAAAGATTTCCTGAAATTTTTGAAACAGGCAAACCCAGTTATTTAAGTTTGCTTTTGTATTGACGAGGTTATTAACAACATTCTTATTAGATAACTTGTGGCTGCTTGCGTGTCACAATGTTTTTTCTTTATTTCCTGGTGTTGGTTAAGATAATAAAACTATGATGCATCAATCATAGTCAAATAATTGGCGTGCTAAACTGGAAATACTTTGTCTGCGAGGACAGGGGTTCGATCCCTGGCGTGGTCAGTTATTTGGTTTGGGATGAGGGTCAGTGGTATGACTCTGTAAGCTCAGCCAGAGTGCACCCAGCTCTAAATGGATAAATGGAGAAATCTGAGGAAAGTTAACAGGATCGGTCGGCGAAAGCACAGGATGGCTGGCCCCCAGCCCCCATTGCACTTCCTGGCTTAAGGCCGTGAAACAAAAAAGGATCAGCACCACCGGTAGGGACTGTTAAGTCCAGAGCCGAATTATTTACCTATCAATCAGAAACTTGAGAAAAACTAAAAAAAAAAGTTAAAAGAAGTATAATAAATCACGTAATTACAAAGTTGAATCGGAAAACAAAGTTTAAATGGTTTTAATTTTATATAAAATTTATTTAATTTTGAAATTAAATATAGCGCTAGATATTTGGTGAATACAAAACCAAATTGTTTGTCAAATTTCACAATAACAAATACTATATGTGAACATTGGGGAAATTGTGTAACTTACACCCCGTTCCAAAGGAACTATGGGGGGGGGCATGTTATCCCCAAAGGCCAAGGCCGTATCCAGGGGAGGGGTTACCAGGTTTGAACCCTCCCCCCCCCCCGAAATGTTAGTTCAACTCGTAAAAACGTAACAAAAATGGACATAAATAAATTTTGTATGCGTTTTTAGAGGTTTTTTATGACCCCCCCCCCCCCCGAACAAAAATCCTGGATGCGCTTCTGCCAAAGGCATAGTTATTACTATTGGTAATACAAACCGTTTAATGTGGATATGACTAGTTATTAGGAGACAAATAAAATAAGGTGGGGAAGTGAATAAAGAGGACCTGTGGTGCTGCCACTTGTGACAATCAATTGATAGGGGCAATCAAAGGAGGGCCTTAATAAACTTTTCCCCAAAGTTTTAGAAGCTTGCAAATATTTTTCTAGGTGGGAAAAAAAGTGTGAAGATTTTTTTTTCTCACCAGTAGCTACTTTTTTTAAACGAAGATTTTTTCTATGCATTTTTGGTATGAAATAAAAAGTGTGTGGAGAGAAAATAAAAAATATACCCCTTCCCCTTATTTTACGGGTGCCTAGGATGTCTTAGCACCATAGTTTAGAAATCCTTTTTACACAAAAGCATTTATTAAAAAAAAAAAAAAATTCAAACTGAGAGTTTATTTCTTACAAATGGAATATTTCTCGCCACCCGCATATATGTTCCCATAAATTTACAGAAAGATGAAACATCAGTGGGAGGTGACAAAAACAACTGATTCCGTCGTAGTGAAGCGAAAAACATGCCCCTTTACTATTATCATTGCGATTCAGAGGAATTTAAAGAAGGTGGAATCTGCGACTTAGTTCTGTTTCTTTGCTACTATTAGTCTACTACTAACAGGAGAACTGAGAATCCTTTTTAGGGAAACCCTCCGACCGAGATTTAAACGTATATTTACTACCATTACTGCTAACAACTGACAGCAGCAGCAAGCCACCTGAGGTTAACGCAACTTTACATGCTCCTCCTTCATCCAATCTATTCAAAGCCCCCTCTCTATACCCTCCAAAGAAGTTTTATCTTCCCACGGAATTTGGGGACGACCTGCTTTTCGTTTGACCCTAGATGGCATGCCAACAAATACGGTTTTTAGCAATCTGTCATCTTTCATCCACAGAACGTGTATTCGTTGAACATTCTAATCTCGAATCGCAGACTTATCTTCCTATTTTTCTGAACTTTCTTCAACTGTGAAAAATACCCTGGGCCTTGGTAATTCTACTTTTAACATCTTCACCTCACCCACTGTCTTCTACTAAAAATACTACCTTGATAAGTGAAACTGCCCACTTGATCGATCTTCTCGTTACCCAACATCATCTCTTCACCTTCACTTATTCCAAATCTTAGTGGCTTAATCTTCTTAACATTAATTTTGAAACCTAATCGTGTACCCTGAACTCTTAAAACCTCCAAAATTCATTCATTTTTGCTAACATTTCCATCTAGGATGCTTAAATCATCAGCATAATCTAAGTCAGGGAGAGTTTATCTTTCCCAATTGATCCCCTGCTCTCCCATTGCCTTTGCTGAGCTACTTAGGACAAAGCTCATCAAAATCATACATATACATTAGGATAGAACGCAACCTGTTTAACTCCTGATTTAATATGGAACCAGCTACTAACCTCATTTCCTATTTTAATTGCAGCAATGTTATCCTCGTACATAGCACTAATCACTGAAATGTATTTATCTGGTATATTATACAAGGATAGGACCTTTGCTAAAGCTCTTCTTTCAGTTGAATCAAACTCCTGCTCATAATCTATAAAACTGATTATTAAAGGGGTTGGATGACTCAGGCACTTCTAAATTATTAATCTAAGACTGAAAATTTGGTTGACACATCCTCTCTCCTTTCTTAAAATACCTAGGTATTTCCCCCTTTTCAAAAATCATATTTATAATCCTTACTAATTTATCTCTAGCTCCACAACTGCCATAAAAAAAAAAAAAAAAAAAAAAAAACTCATTTACTACACTATCAGCACCTTATTATTTTTTAAGTCCTTTTGTTACTGTCACTAATTCTTTTTCACAAAATAAATCTTCCTTCACGTTCAAAGTGTCACAAACTTTTTCATTCTTTTCTATATCTTTGTCTGCAACTCTATGCCGGTTGAGCACATTCTCAAAATATTCTGCCAATCTCTCTTTACCTCTTTCCGTGTCACTAATCGTGGCCCCGTTCCTATCTTTTACTGGGACAAATCCAGATTGACTATTCAAATTCAATTTATTAACACGCCAGTTCAATATTTTACTATTATGCCGCCTGGGTGCATCTTCTATATTTTCAGTAATTTTATCCATGGCGTCCACTTCATGCCGGCTTGATTTAAGTTTATAGCTTTCTCCAATTACTTTAAACTCCTTTTGTTTTCAAATGATCTACTACTCGAATAATTCTTGTAAAAACACCTCCTCCTCTATACTTAACATAAAGTATTTTCAATAATATTCCCAGCTGCATTTCTAATTTCCTTACATAAGACACCATCAGCGACTTCACAAACTATTTTCTTAAAGTTATTCCATCCATCTTCTACATTGTCGATTTTAGACTCTCTAGCTTAGTTTTCAACTGTTCCTGTAAAGCATCTCCCAAATCCTCCTCTTGGAGTCTATCAACGTCATAGCTTCCAGGAAGGTAGTTACCCTTCCAAAATGTCAGCTTTGGATTAACCCTAGCAATGGTGATCTTTACTTCAACAACAGCACTCACATCAATAACGGCACTCCTATATACCCTAGTATCTTGGTATCAATCCTGTCAATCTTCTACTACTACTTCTACTACTACTAACAACTCACCGCAGCACCTAGCCGTCTGAGGCCAACACAGCTACGCACGCTCCTCCTCCATCCCACTCTACTCAAAGCCTCCCTTTTTACGCTCGCCAATGAAGTTCCCATTTCCTTAGAATCTTTCTTTATGACGTCCTCCCACCACAGACGGGGACGACCTGCTTTCCGTTTAGCCCTAGACGGTTGGCCGAAAAGAACAATCTTTGGCAATCTGTCACCCTTCATCCGCACAACGTGCCCTAGCCACCTCAACCTCTCCTTCGTTATAGCCCTAGAGAGCGGTATTGAACCACATTTTTCGTATAGCCTATTGTTTGAAATATGGCCAGTCTGCCAGGTACCCAGAACAGTCCTTAAGCAATTTCTCTGGAAAACATCTAGCAAATCTTCATCCGCTTTTCGGAGCACCCATGCTTCAGAGCCATCTTTGACCACTGTCATTAGACCCCGGCGCCGCGCCGATGAGGGAAGACCGGCGGCGGCGGGGCTAAAAATAGCACCCGCGCCGCCGGCGGGATTAATGTTGACCGCAAACATTAATGTTTTCATCAGTCTTTCTCAAATCACAGCTTAAATTTACAACAGATTCGACCCTATTCATGAGTTCAAAAATTCACAAGTCGCTGGCTGGAAACTGGTCTTCTTCGTTATGCATCAAGAGAAGTAGAAATCTGGTAGAAACGAAATGTCTGTGGCGTTTCAGAACCCTTGCATAATACGAGCCGTTGAAGTATCTATTAGCTATGTATTCTTAACATAAATAATCATCAAAATTAGTAATTTTTTTCATCGAGAATTACTGCATATAAAACTTCAAATACCGTATCACAAAATTCGTCAGTTGTCTGGGTAAAAACTTTGAATATATAACTTTGAACTTAGAAGCTTAATTTTTTCATAATGCCCTTTGCCTATATCTGTTTTGTCACCTTTAAAACAGTTGAAAAGGCCGACTTTGATATAGATTGTTTTTTTTTTTTTGCTCTTTTGGATTCCTAAGAAGCCTACTTGTATTAAAAACTGGTTTTTAATAACAATTTATAAAAAGAAATGCATTTTAAAGTTTTTTTTTGGCTTCTTTATAGAATATATGTCATGTAGGCTAAGGCTGAACTGCTGCTTTTTTATTGCTTTTGGCTGCTCTTTTGGATATTATTCATTTTTTCTTTTGGGGATTCATTCCAAACTATTAACTGATAAATGCCTAATATCAGTCAAATTATAAACAGCATCTAAAAGGAGTAAATTTATCAAATTGAAAAATACATGATGAACNGCATCTAAAAGGAGTAAATTTATCAAATTGAAAAATACATGATGAACACTTCACATGAGAAAACTTCAATTACAATGACACACAAAACACTTAATAGTTTATTCGCTATGAAGAAAAATGAAGTGCCAGCTATTTTCTTAGGTAAAAAAGGAAAAGCTCATCCGTTTTAAGTGTAATTAAATGAAATAATATGCAGACTGAAGTAGTTCCAGGAAGATGTTCAAATTTTCATCCCAGTTCGTCACTTTTAATCCAAGCAAAATGTTAGGACACTTAGTATCAGTTATTGAGTTTAAGCTTTGATTTCCAAATGCTCACAAGAATTACCAAATTTAAGAAAGTCGCAACAATAAGTCACCTGTGGTCAAAATACTCAAAGACTCCTCTTTGATCCCCACCCAGGTTCAAAGCTTCTGCTATAGTCATTTCCATGGAAATCTCCAAAGAGTTTCTTTTTAAAATAGCTTTCAAGCGTAGTTAGGGGTATTTAGACTTTTTTGCTTTTCTTCAAAGCTTTGAAAAAGTGCTATAATATTCCAAAAGTTACATTTGTGCATATTTTTGGTAATCATTTGTGGGGAGATCAAATTTTCTAAACCACTGTAGATACGTAAGAACGTTGCAACATCTAGTACCCTAAGGTCATAAGACTGTCAAAGACTCCTCCTTGAACCTCCCAAATTGAAAGCTTTTATTATGACCTGGCCTTTTAATGTAACTTGGGCACTGGACCAAGGGCGCCATTGTTACTCGAGCGCAACGTTAGTTGGGGATGTCGATATTGCTTTCGTCACACCAGTTCGTTTTAGTGTGAATCTGGCTGGTATTTATGAATGAATGTTTTCAAAGTAAATCGTTTCATCAATAAGAAAAAAAACGGATTGGACGCGTATGCCCCTTTCCCTTTGAACGATAAAACCATGCAAGTGCAGTATCAGGTATAACTCAAGAAAATCTTGTTAGTTTTGTCAACTTTTTGGCATCCCTGCTTTCTATAAAAAAAAATCAAGGTACTATCACTTAAATATAATAACTCCCTATGCCCCCCCCCTTCTGGATACCATCTTGATAAGGATACCGTCTCTGCTTTAAATTAAAAAAAAAAATCAACTTTTTGGGATCCCTGCTTTCAATAAATAAAACTTCGAGGTATTATCATTTAAATGTAATACCTTGCTACCCTCCCCCCCCCTCTGGATACCACCTTGATAGGATACCGTCTCAGCTTTCATTAGAAAAATAATTTACTTAATAATTAACTAGGTCACTATATGGTTCAAACAAACACGCAAAATAACGTTAAACAGCTTAGTGTTCCTTAAAAAAAATTGAGGGTATGAGTAAAGGGGTACAAAGACAACAACAAAAATGTCGAAATTATTTAGATATACCTCAAATTACTGGAAAACTGAGTCTTAGATTCGCACTGGCATTCAATACGATCCAAAGAATCTAATTAAAAGGGAGCACACAGAAAAGCCAAATAAGGCCAGTAGCCTATGAGAAATCGCAGAATACCCAAGACAATGAACAAGTCCTAATGGAGGGCCCTGGGTCTATCAAAATATTTCAGTGGTTTCCCAGGGAATTTGATATCATTTTCCTCTGTCTCCACTTTAAATGAAAAAAAAGAAATTATCTTTTTGGAATCCCTGTTTTCAATAAAAAAAATGAGGTATTATCATTTAAAAATGATAGCCCCCTATCCCCCCTCCCTATAGGCAATAATTTACAGTTTATTTATGAATCATATTTTTGGGGTAACTTCCGGTTCAATCTTTAATTCCCCAACCTTGTACATAGCTTAGTCTATAGCTAAATTTTGTATCAATCGAAGGTTGTTTTTTTTTTTGGGGGGGGGGATAAAATGTTCCAGAAAGAAGATTGTATTTTCTATCAGGCGTTCAATAATTGAGTATTAAACATTAAGAAAATCTTATCTAAAAACAGCAAAAAAAATCTACAAACTTAAAATTCAGCTGTAGAAACAATCTGTCGGCTGTCAATTTCAAAATCCAACAAAAGGCTGAAGCTGTATAGTAGTGAATGCGTTCAATAATTCTATTCAACTTGAAAATAAAATTCTTGACTACGAATGATGTAAGAAATAGCGATTGGGAAACTGCATTCAAAATGATTTAAACTCATTTCATAAAGACGATACTTTTTTTGTCAACATATGAAGAACTGTGTATATTGCAATATTTGCAATAGCATATTGCAATATTTGGAATAGCATATTGCATCTGTCTGGTTTTTATGCAAAGTAACAAAAGAGACGAAATTAATGAAGAAGAGAGTAGTAAAGAATTATGGTATGCAAAGTAATATTTGGCAGGGAAAGTCACTGGTGATAAATTGCTAGGGGTGGCACCGTGACTGCGTGATTTTCGGGGATTCGGGGAACCAAGTTTTTCGGAGTGACGCAGATTTTCGGGGAAATACCCCAAAATTCGGGGATATTGCAAGCCCTGCTTGATTTCTAATCAGGAAAATCGAAACACTAAACCACACGAGAAGAAAAAGCTCCGACTTTGCGGTTGACGCAATAAAGAAATTCCGCAAAAATAATTTAAAGTCGACCGAACGCCGCCACCTCTGCCGGCGGCGGCATGCCTGCAGCGCGCCGGCGGCGTTACGACACTACGGCGGCGTTCGACCGGGCCTCTCGTCGGCGGCGTTCGATCGATCCGCCGGCGCGGCGCCGGGGTCTAACTGTCATCACTGTGGCTTCTAATATTCCAATCTTGGTTTGCAGACTTATCTTCCTATTCTTCCAAACTTTTTTTAACTGTGAAAAAACACCCTGAGCCTTGGCTATTCTACTTTTGACATCTTCACTGCTCCAACCATCTTTACTAATAATGCTACAAAGGTAAGTGAAGCTGTCCACCTGATCAATCTTTTCATTACCCAACTTCATCTTTTCATCTTTACTTATTCCTAGCCTTAGTGCCTTAGTCTTTTTAAATCCCAAGCAATACCCCAGTTCCAAGATGAATTGAAAGGCAGTTTCACTGATAAGTGCAGGAATAATGGACTTCAAATTAACGTAAAATAACAAAAGTGATGTGTTTTTATCCGCTTAAAAGGGACGTAGTTCGCCCTGAACCCTGGTTCCCAACCACTTCAACTGCAATTATTCTTAGTGTGACTTTCAGTACTGACTGTTCTTTTAGCTACCATGTTTCTAACCTTATAAAAAAGGGCAACTATGCCTTGCGATCACTGACTACACTCCGACGACTAGGTTTTCCCACTGAAGACTAGCGTATATCTACTATATGCGTCCCTTGCTAGAATAAGCGTGCCCTGTTAGGGGACCACAGGTACACAACATTGCTAGAATAAGCGGGCAACAAAAATCATACTGGGCCCCAAATATGACACATATGCAACAGCAACTGCGTCTTTGAAAATACCCACAATTGAAAGAATGAAGATTCCATCTCATGTGCAAATTTGGACAGTCACTCTTCGCTAGTGAAAAACACAGTACGTTGTTGCCTCCTCTTATTACCCCCAAAGCCAATACTCGACACACGAACAATTTCGAACCAAAAAGATGCAGAACAAATCGATTCAGCAGTTCTTTTATTCCGTTTTATACAAGTTTCATTAATCATACTTAGTTTTTTTCTGTGTTGTAGGAGATATAGTAATTTAGCTGAGGCTTTTGCCAATACTATGAAAGTTGTTTTAAACAAATAAATCTTGAATACTACTATGACTGATACCCTGCACTTCTAGTCATAAAATGAGCAACTAGCATTCTTTTATTAACACCTTCCCAGGCTAAATAAGACTAGGCAGCTTCTTTATTCATCACGAGCCCTTCTACCTGACTATGTGCCCCATCCTTCATTTCATGCTTTATACCCATGGGACATGAGTTTCTGAAACTCACAATAAGTCCAGTTTGTAGCGCCTGAATCCGTCAGTCAAAATATCGATACGATAGTTGTTTTTCAACGTTGTAACATTCCAAGTTGCAACTTTTATATTCTTTAAATCACTGGAATTCATATGGCCCCAGGAAAAGCAATGGTCCGAGCACTAGTGCAGAACGGGCACTAACACATTTTTTCAAGCCTAAATGACGCCTTAAGTCAGCTTAAAACCTGAAAGCAAGAAGTTCCTGCGACCTCCAGTATAAATGGAGGCTCTGTCCAATCTTGGGCCCATCTTGGTCTCAACAAGGTTTTCTATGCTTCGCGATGCTCTTCTATCAACAAGATTCGAAAATCTGCACAGGCAGTCTCAAGATTATTACCTCCGAGTCAGAATATATTATGCTACTACAATGAGGCAACCCATAATAGAAAGCCCAAAAAAGCCCACGAAAACAGACCAAACCCAAAAGAAGCATTAATCAGAATCCAGTGCAAATGCTGTGTCTTACTAGGCTATAATTTTCTTGTTGGGCGCCACTGCTCAAGTTCACCCTACAGCGTTGTTAGCAGTCACGATTTTGGTTAGGAAAACACGTGAAAGGTCCACCCTGATTTCAATATTAGGTCACGCAAGCAGGATTTTCCTGTTAGGTTTAGTCTTGGCTCAAAAAATGGGCCTTCTCCATAAAAAGATCACATAAAGAAGCAAAAACACGATCTTCTACTCTTTTTTGGAACGAAAAACGAAGCAAATATGTTTTTTTTAATCAAGTTTGTGAATTTTCCTATCCTTGGAAGTTCTCTCTACCAATACTCAACCTTAAACTTATAGAGAGAAAAAAGGAGAAATTAGCTATGACTTAAAAACAGCAGATTTTTTAGAGAAAGAAAGTCACAGAGCTCAAAAATAATATGCAGTTTGCCTTTTGCTTTTGCAAAAGGCAACTGCATATAGAGAGTAGCAACAACGAAGTATTTGGGGTTTTTAATTGATGAAAACCTGCCGTGGAAAAACCATTCAACTGCAATAGCTGAAAAATTAAGCAGAGGCCTTGGGGTGATACGAAGAATTAAAAATCTAGTCCCAAAAAAGATCCTGAAAATGATTTATTTTTCTATATTTCACCCATATATTAGCTACGGATGCTCTATATGGGAAAGTAATTTTTTACATGTTTCAAAAGAGTACAAAAACTTCAGAATAGAGCTGTAAAATTATTATCTGAATTTGATGATTCTGATGAGGTTCCTGCTCATGAGCATTTTAAAAAGAATAAGTTAATGGATGTATCCCAAACTCGAGATTACCAAGTCGCGATTTTCTCGTATAAATATTTGAATCA
>JAQQPU010010406.1:0-19178 GCA_029168905.1 Artemia sp. Kazakhstan ARC1039 | reverse complement strand
AATGAAATTTCCGTATTGTGTATCCAAGAGTTGACTTCAAGAAAGAAATTGTTACTTACTGAGAATTTTTTCATAATTTCTTGAATTAAATTTCTACATCGTGTATCTAAGTCATGAAAACAATAAAGAGTTTGTTACTTACTTGGAATTTTGTCATAATTTCTTGAACGAAATGTCTTTTTTGTTTATCCAGCAGGTGAATTCAAGAAAGAATTTGCTACTTACTTACAATTTTTTCATAATTTCTTTAATGAAATTTCTGCATTGTATATCCACGAGGTGACTTCATGAAAGAGTTTGTTACTTGCTTACAATTTTTTCATAATTTCTTAAATGAAATTTCTGCATTGTGTATCCATGAGGTAACTTCAAGAAAGAGTTTGTTACTTACTTAGAATTTTGTCATAATTTCTTGAATGAACTGTCTTTTTTATTTACCCAGGAGGCGAATTCAAGAAAGAATTTGCTACTTACTTACAATTTTTGATAATTTCTTAAATGAAATTTCTGCATTGTGTATCCATGAGGTAACTTCAAGAAAGAGTTTGTTACTTATTTACAATTCCTTCATAATTTCTTGAATGAAATTTCAGTACTGTGTATCCAATAGGTGAAAACAATAAAGACTTTATTACTTACTTGCGATTTTATTATGATTTCTTGAATTAAATATCTGTATTGTGTCCAGGAAGTGAATTCAAGAAAGCTATTGTTACTTACTTACAATTTCTTCATAATTTAATGAAATGAATAAAACTATTCTAAAGAATAAAGACGGGTTAAGCTTAAAGATATTTATTGCCTAAACGTATTAACATATTTTTTTGAGAAAAAAAAATAAAAAAAATAAAAAATACAACACCACATATTTACATAAAAATAGTACTTAGAGTTCACACTTAAACATCCAGAAACGATGATCCCATGATATAGAATAGTTTTTTTAACCATGTCTTATGGATTTATCACGATCAGGTATGTCCTTAGGTATCCACTGCACGAAGAACCTAACCTCGTCTTCAGGACGATGATAACCCCCTTCAAATTTAGGACACTTAAACTCTTCTAGATTGAAAAGTGAAATCCTAGGGTCACACTTTTGAATTAAAACTTTATCTGTAGGTACATCACCCTTTACGTAGAGTGATTCAACCCCGAAAAAGCTGCAAATTTCACTGACTTCCTCCTGAACATTTCTCAGTTCCTGACCAGTATTATTAAGTGGTGTAAACACTCTATCATAGAATTCCAGTCTGTTTATATAACGTAATATAGTATCCACAAGCTTTTATCATACTCAAACAGATTATAGTTCACTATCCAATGATAACAGTCAATTTCTTCGAGATCCATAGACAATAATAAAAAAGCACATTCAAATATAACACCACAAGATGATTTTTTTAATCCGATAAATTCGGTGTCATACAGTCCTATCATCTTGGAGGCTATTAATGTAGTTGTTAAGTAGAGAAATACTTCATCAAACTTTTATACCTTCGCTCAAGGTTGAATGGTGTTATGGCTAGTGAGATGAGTCCTAAAACCATCTGAATTTATTGTGGGGAGGAGTCATAAAACCTCCAGTGGGAATTTCTTAAGAAAAACACTTACATTAGAAAAAATACTAAATGTTCCATTATTACCTAAGTAGGCACGTCAAATACGAAATACTAAAGTTAACTTCTCAAATAATAAGTCCCAAGAACCTAACGCCCACGAAAATCTAAAAAAAACTAGGTCTGAAAACCCAAACAGCTAAATTAACTATTCTAATTCATGATTTCAGGCGCGTAAAACCACAAAATACTAAAGTTAACTTCTCAAATAATAAACCCCAGGAGTCAAACACACACGAAAATCTAAAAAACCTAGGTCTGAAAACCCAACTTGGACTTGCAAACACCAACCCGGACATGCAAACAAAATGAATCAATGAAATAAAATCAAAGTGAACTTTGAAAGATCAAGAGAATGTAACTGTGACAAGCTAAACCCCGACAAAGCACTACTGAAATATTCCAACTCTTGCATTTCAATGAAAGAAAAACTCAATTCCCCTTAGAATTATTTAAACTAAATACTTACCCCCGCCTCTCACAGAAAGTTCAGAAAGACGCAAAAGGCTTATTTATAGTCGACTCTCGTGGAACTCAAGACCCATTTAACTCAACCCCCGTGCAACTGATCCCTCCATGTAACTGAACCCCTGTATAATCGAAACCCTGTACAACTGAACCCCCGTGTTACTGAACCCTCGTGCTACTGAACCCTCGTGCAACTCGACCCAATTTAACTAAACCCCTGTGTAACTATACCCCTTTAACTGAACCCTCTTGCAACTGAACCCTCCATCTAACTGAACTCCTGTATAACCGAAACCCTGTACAACTGAACCCCCGTGCTACTGAACTCTCGTGCTACTGAACCCTCGTGCAACTCAACCCAATTTAACTAAACACCCGTGTAACTGTACCCCCTTTAACTGAACCCTCGTGCAACTCAACCCTCCATGCAATCCCATCTCCCTCAAAACACTTTTCAGCTATTTCTTGTTAAATTTTTTTATTTCTAAACTATTTTAAATTGACAATACTCTCCAAAACATCACTTGTGTATTATACAGTACACTATCACCGAATCTCCTCCAATTCGCAAATCCCCCCTCGTGCAACTGAACCCTCCATATAACTGAACCCCTGTATAACCGAAACCCTGTACAACTGAATCCCCATGCTACTGAACCCTCGTGCTACTGAACCCTCGTGCAACTCGACCCAATTTAACTAAACCCCTGTGTAACTATACCCCATTTAACTGAACCCTCGTGCAACTGAACCCTCCATGTAACTGAACCCCTGTATAACCGAAACCCTGTACAACTGAACCCCCGTGCTACTGAGATTTCTCATAGGCCACTGGGCTAATTTGGCTTTTGTGTGTGCCCCATTGTTTTTTGTGTGGGTTCCATTGTAACTGAATCCTCGTGTAACTGAACCCCAAGCAACTGAACCCCCATGCATCTGAACCCTCGTGCAAGTTAACCCTCTTTAACTGAACCCTCATGCAAACAATTCTGAGTGTAGCCTACTATTCTTTAATTAGCAGCATCGTACATTTTGTTTAAATACTTATTTTTTCATTTTCCAGATTCAAGATTTTTATTTAACACAAATGAATAGACAAGCTGAAGTATTTAAAACGAGCCAACATAGAGCTACGATCGCAATGAATGGTACTTGTTATACCTCCAAAATTGACTCCCCCTCCCCCTCTCCTACCCTCCCCTCCCCCTCGGAAATGGGGGAACGAAGGGAACGTTAGATCCTATTTTAAATTGACAATACTTTTCAAACGTTACTTGTGTATTATACAGACCACATCGGAGAGGTAAAGCTAGGTCAAGTAACAAATTACCTGAGTTAACAACCCCTTCAGGGTTACCTTAACTGTTAATCAGTTTAATCCTTTTTTTTCTCCACCGTCATACAATCCAATCACTAATTAGAATCATTCACACTCCTATTATTCAAAACACTAATTAATATCGTTCATAGAGTCCAATTTGCGAATTCCTTATCCCTTTTTGCAAAAATGTCAAATACTCACTCTCTTTGAAAAAACTCAACCCTCCATGCAACCCATCTCCCTCAAAACACTTTTCAGTCATTTCTCGCTAAATTGACAATACTCTCCAAAACATCACTTGTGTATTATACCGTACATAATCACCCCATCTCCTCCAATTCGCAAATCCCATTACCCTTTTTTTTGCAAATGTTAATCAAACATTTCCGATTGTAGAAGCATGTTTAACCATCTTGCTTGGAAAGGTATCCATAAGTACATGCTCTGAAAAGGTGCCATTGTACAATTGACAACAAAAACAGAAAAAAACCTGTATACGGTTTTTCAAGGACAAATAAAAAACGGATGTTAAGCAAATAGCATGGTCCTATACAGGCAAGCAAATACTGGTTTAGAAAAAACTAGAATAGTGACAACAAAAAAAAATCAAACTCTCAAAACATGCTTGAGTACACTATACGTTGCCAAGTTTTAAAAAAAAACTACTAATCAAGTTACTGTATATGGAGTTGTTTTTATATTACTTTATGCCTCTAATATGTTTCAAAATGGAGGGCTCGGTCAAGTTCACCTGTTGTGTGTATGTTTAATTTATATTTTACCCCTTAGGTACGCGTTTTTACTATACTAGCGCTTGTTTGTGGTTCTTTGTCAGGGGCTAAGTCCCCACTGAAATTTGAATTTACTAGTAAAACGTTTTTTTTTTATTTATTTTTTTTTTGGAAATAAATAATGAAAGTGTACTCACATTGAAAATTGACAAATCCATTGTTTTCAAAGTTAATAATATGTAGTGTACTATAATCAATGTGTTAAAACATAATGAAAATTGGAATGTAGTATATGAACATTTATAGGGTTTTTGCTTGAGTACATCATACGTTGCCAAGTTTTAAAAAAAAACCTACTAATCAAGTTACTGTATATGGAGTAACCACCGCTCTCTCTCTGATTGACCCCAAAAAAATGGGTGTTACCTCAGAAAACCCGTCTGGTAAGGCAAGTACCGTTCGTAGTAATAGGTGACTGACCCGTGGTAAGTCATATTACGCAATCACTTCTGATATCTATTAATGCTTTACTACTACTGTAGCGTAAAGAGCGAGGTATTGACTCGGGGGAGAACCCCCTCACATATGTTATAATTTCTGTTCGTTTTAAGTTCTAATGTTGCTTCTTACTTTCAGTTGAAAAAACTTATTTTTTTTATTTAATTTCGGATCGTATTTTAAATAATGCTTGGAAATCCGGCGCCCCCTTCATAGAAATGTCCCTTAACCCAAAGAAACATCCTCCACGGAAAGATTCTCCAGAGTAACCCCCTCCTCTAGCCCCCCCCCTCCCAGAAACAAACCCTCCTGAAAACTTATGTATACTTCCCAATAATCAATACTATATGTTAACATTGGGTAAAGTTTATAACTTTTAGCCCTCCCCCTGGGGACTTCAGGGGATTAAGTCATCCTAAAAGACATATTTATCATATTTTCGACCATGCTGAACAAAATGGCTGTCTCAAAATTTTGATCGGGTTACTTTGGGAAAAAATAAGCGTGGGAGGGGGCCTAGTTGCCCTCCATTTTTTTTGTCAGTTAAAAAGGGCACTAGAACTTTTAATTTCCGTTCCAATGAGCCCTCTTACGATATTCTAGGACCACTGGGTCGATACGATCACCCCTGGGAAAAAAAAAAAAAAACACGCATCCGTGTTCTTTCTTCTGGCAAAAAATTCAAAATTCCACATTTTTGTAGATAGGAGCTTGAAACCTCTACAGTTGGGTTCTCTGATACGCTGAATATGATGGTGTGATTTTCATTAAGGTTTTATAACTTTTAGGGGGTCTTTCCCCCTTTTTTTGAAAATCAGCCAAATTTTCTCAGGCACCTAACTTTTGATAGGTAGCACTAAACTTGATGAAAGTTATATATTTGAAATCAGCATTGAAATCTGATTCTATTGATGTATCTATTGGTATCAAAAACCCGTTTTCTAGAGTTTCGGTTACCATTGAGCCGGGTTGCTCCTTACTTTACAGTTCGTTACCACGAACTGTTTGATAATCACCAAAAGCCTACTGCGTCATTGGCGCTTAACTGATAACGTATTATATTACAAATATTTTCTTTTCCAGTTCCTACAGTATTGAAAATAAAAATACAATTACAGTGAAATAAATTCTTGAACTGATGGATCTTTCAACAATTAATATCATTATACATCAAATATTAAATTTGATGTTGTTTATACTTTCCAAGACTGTTCAAGACGCATATAGTTTTCAGCAAAGCGCCAATGACCCAGGGCATAAATTACAACCCTTGCCCTGAGAGCTGAGGGGGAGTTGTCATCCTCAAAGACCTAATTTCCAGAACTTATAACTATGTTTAATGAAATGGCTATCTCAAAATTTTTATTGGATGTGTTTGGGGAAAAGGTGGGCTTGAGAGGGGGGTTAGTTGCCCTCAAATCACTTTCGACTATTACATTTTGCCCGCTTCACTCTTTACTTAGCCAATGCTATTGCGCTGCCTGTTATTTGATATGCCACCTTTGGAATCTCTTAAAAGATCCTCTTGAAACTTTAAGGGAGTATTGGAAAGAAGGAGTCGAGCAAATTCTAGATTTCGACTGGAGGGGGAAGTTAAATTGAACCATCGAATTAGCTTGTCAGCATTGTCTTTGGAACGGCTTGGGGAAGAAGTGTCCAGGTGCTGTTGGGGAAAATAAAGACGGAGGGCAAAAGAATGTCAAATTTAGTGTAGGGGGAGAGGAAGTGGCTATCCACTTTTCGTTTCCAATCAACGTGAAAAGAACATTTTTGCTCTATAAGATTCTATGTAATTCATTATTTATGTACGGTAAAGAAGTGGGATAAATTGAAAGGTACTACGTGATTTCAAGCGCATCTGCAGTATCTTCGGGACGGCTTAGGATGTTAAGTTGAAACTTTCAAGGAATTTTAAGGGGGGGGGGGGTTGAATTATTACTTGGAAAGGGTAAGGCTAAATAAAAAGACACGGTGTGGATCCAGGCTATCAAAATACCACATCTACAATATCCCAGGAACGGGCCTTCTAAATTGGAATCTGATTTTCTAGTGCCCTTTCTAAGAGTCGAAAATGACTTAAGGGTAGCCACCCCCTTCCATGCCCCTTTTTTCCTTCCTCCCCCTCCCAAGACATCAGAGCAAAATTTTGGGTTGTCATTTTATTCAGCATAGTCGGAAGGGTCATAAATATGCCTTCGGGACATGGCTTCCACAGCCTCTTGGATAAAGGCCGTAATTGAGAAGATCACCAATTGTATACACTTAGGGTTTATCTCGAGAATGGCTTTGGGGTTCGATTTGAAACTTTCAAGGATTCTTATGGGGGCAGACTGGACGTCATGTTTTGACTTAGTGGAGGAGGCAGAGGTAAACCAAAAAACACTGTATGTATCCAGGTCATTGAAAGAGCAAATTCGCAATATCTCGGGAACGGGATTGGGTTTGAAGTTAGAATTACAGGTACTCTTTCTGATAGAAGTCATTTTTAAGTCTTTTTAATCAATAACTTTGAAAAACAAAGTCTTATACTTTTCATGATGACAATTATGAATATTTAAGCAAACAAGTAGTTGCAACAAATGTAATACAAAAAGATTGTTATAACAAAATGGTAGGTCAATATCCGTCCGTATTCAAGGCTGCAAAAAAAAAGGTCGGAATGGCTTCAGCTCTATAGAAGGTCAAAATTATGCAGATGTTAATCTATTTGAATAACTACCCCTCGCCCTCCGCCCAAAAATCTTTAGCAAAACTATTCAAATTTTTGAACAGACTTATTGTTATTCAAAACTTTTGCCTAGCTATGTAAAGTCTTAATTTTAAGGATAGCATCTAAAAAAGGCCTGAAAAATGTTCCTGCTATTAATCAACAAGAACATATGTCAGCTAATAATGAACAGAAATTAATTTAAAGAAAAATATCTTCAAAAAAAGTTTTCCAAAGAAAAATAAAGAGCTTACCAACGAAAGACGAGTAGAAATAAAGTCATATAATAACTCGAACTTCAGACGAGCATAAATTGCTATCATTGGCTGAATGGAGGCCAAAACGAACAGGAATTACAATTAATAATTAATTCAAATTAAAACGAACAGAAATTGTCACAAAATGGAGTAGGCCTAAAGCCCCCTAGGCATTCTAAAGACCAGAGCTTCTTTTGCTTTAAACTGAAAATGTTTTGTATTTTAACCTATGTGTTTTTATTTGTCATAACATTAATAGCAACAACAAACACACACACACACACAAAATATTCTATCAAGGCTAGTCAAGATTTGCAAATAAGAGTTGTACTACCTGTCCCCTTCCCTCCCTCTCTAAGCCTCAAAACGGCTTAATGTCATTTGGATTTTTTTTAAACGATAAGTATTTTGAACAGTGTGGTTTTTATTTGCTAAAACATCGGCAACAAAAAGAAAGAAAATCACCAATATAATTAGATTACTGAAAATAAGTTACGAAAGTAAACTGATTATTTGAAATGTAATGATATTCAGTCATGGAAGTTTAAGCAATTTTTGATATGTTAATGTTAATGATAATTAATATCATTGCATATTACATATGAGAAAGTGTTTAAATATTTTGTTTGTTTTTTTGTTTTTTTTTTCAGTAAAGCGCTAATTTGTTTCAGTAAAGACGCTCTTGTCTTTAGAAGGCTTAGTTCTGTTTGTGGTAACTTGTTTGTTTTAAGTTTGACTTGATTATTCATTGTAATTTCTGTTCATTTTGGATCTCATTTATTATTGATAGTATTTTCTCTTCGTTTTGCGTTTGAATTATTATACGACTCTATTTCTACTTGTGTTCTGCTTTAATGTAGTTATTAATTATTTTTTAATTTCTTTTAAATTAATTTCGAAAAGCAAAGACAATAATTGAGCTCTTTCTCTCAAAGCATTGTTCTAAAAAGTTAAACTTAGATTTTAAAGAGTCCGGCTGGAGATGGGGTATCTCTCCTTACATTTAGAGTAAACCTGGGTAGGCTTATTCTATTAAAAAGGGTAGACATTAAATTATAATAAAAGAGTTTTCAAATGAAAGTAAGACCGACATAAAAAAACTTAAATAGATAGAAGTTATTCCTTATAATTGGGAGGATATCCTCTCCTCAATCCCCTGCTCTTTACGTTATTGTCTGAGATTTGTCACCAATGCTTAAGAACAACTGCTCTAGCAAAAGGTCAATTTGAATGGAATGCAGTAGAATTTTTTTTTTTTACATCATTTCAAGAAGGAAAAGCTCATTGAGGTGCATTTACTTTAAATGATATAATTTTCAGTTCAAAGGCTGTAATTGTCGGGTAAAGAGGTAAAAATGTGTCGGATAAAATTGTCGAGTAAAGAGGCGGTTTGATGAGAAGGTAGTCCCCCTCGTATACGGAATAATATCTGTTCATTTTAAGTTTGAATTTTGCTCTTTACTTTCGTTTGAAAAAACCTTATTTTTGGGAATAATTTCTGTTCTTTTTAAGTTTCAATTTCACTCTTTAGTTTTGCTTGAAAGAAAAACTTTTTTTAGGGGGGGGGGGGAGAAGTAAGATGTCGATAAACATAATGCGAAATAAATGGTTAGCTTGTCTTTTCTTGAACTTAGTTCATCAAAGAAATTGTAGACAAGTATACTTTGCCAGTCGATTCAGCATGAAAATGTGGCACATCAACTATATAAAATGTCCCCTTGTCCCCCTGTTTTATGGATGGGACAGTATATCAGCTAAGCACAATATCAGAATACTTACACGTTGAGAATCCGCCCAAGCCAATTTTACTAGGTTTGGCGAAATTTCATACAAAAGTAATGGATTATATGTTTTATCCCAGGATTACTGATAAAAAATCTATCTTTTCTCATGCATTGAAAAATCTGCCTTGCCCAATTATATTTAGCCCTTTCAGAAAACGGGCTCATATGTAATTGCCCAATTCGCCATTCTCTGTTGGCTCTCCCAGCAGCAGCTATTATTTCCAATAGCATAAATTATCACCGTAGACAAAATTTCAGCCTCAAATAATAACGCCTCATTTGCTGTCAAATAGGGGCACACTTATCACACATGAAATTCCATTCTGCCCAATTACCCATTCGCCCCCTGATTTCCCAAAAGTGATACAAACCAAAGATAACAATTTTTCGCCTAAAGTGCATCTAAATACAAATTCACACGCTCTGAAAAATTTGTACTTTATCACGATTAGGTCTAATTTCTTAAAGATTCAATAATAGGCTTAAAGTAGGATTAGAGTCATACCTATTCCATCAACTTCAATGAAAAATGGTGACAATAGGCCTGTTCCCCATTGTCACTGACTAAAAAATGGTGGCATGGTTCGACGTTTGGAATTATTTATAAGGGTTGGAGATAAAAGTGCCTCTTTGGGAATAGTACTTTCTCACCTATTTTTCTAGATAATCTGCTTCGGTATAATGCAGAATCCATGAAATTATCTCTCAGTCAATGTCGTATCAAGGGGGTTGGGTCACTGGTTTGGACCCCTTGCCCGATTTTTGTCTCGTAAAAAAGTGACAAAAATGTATATAAACAATTTTTTGGTCCGCTTTGTAAAGTCTTTGTTGTAAACCCCCTCCCTCGAACAAAATTTTGGATGCAGCCTTGCTCTTAGTTGCTAGTTGTTTCTTTTTTAAGCCTTGCTTATAAAAAAGTATTCGACGAAGCCCTACTTACGGGTATATACGCAGCTAGGTGGAGAGGGACAGCTCTTGACTCCACTACGATTCTTGATTTTTACAGTTATTTCAATAATTTTTGTACAGCCTACTTTTTTGGGCAATGCACCCTCGTTTTAAATCTTTTGTACGAGCCTACACAGTCACATATTACATGTGACGCATTAAGGAGCAAATGCGATTAAACTCGTATAACACACAACTGAGTCGTTCCTAATGAAAAAATGCATCCTCTGATATTAAAAATGGGGTATTTGTTACGGTCTGCGTGTTTCTGGGAATATTTAATTTTTACCTTGGTAAAATTAACATAAAAAAATAAACCCGAGTGCTGGGCCGATGTAGTTTGTGTGATTTTGTATTGTTAAACATTATTTTAGAGTTTTATTTTCACTTTTATGAAGTGACCAAGTTTAGAGCCTCTCAAGTGGCACTAAATTCTGAAAAAAAAAAAAAATAAGGTTTAGAATCGCCCGTAGACTGTGTTACTCTTTATTCTTGCATAAACTTATTTAACTAAATTCCGTAGTCGGAAATTATCTTAATTGTGTTTTGCGAATCTCCGCTTACCCATTTCTGGCACCTAGGGGAGAGGGGGCTGCTGGCCCCGCACCCCAATCTTTTTGTGGCTTTTCATATAATTCTCATTTTTCTTATAATATATTTTTTTCAGATTTGCCCTCCCCCTCCGAAATATCGCTTCCGCACAAAAACTTATTGTCAGTCAGTGTAACCTCGAGTGAAACAAAGAAAGCCAGTAGGTTTAATCCATCTTCTTGTTTTTTGGGTTTTTTTTTACGATGCTTTGGAGCTTTGGATATGACACCGACGGATTGATTCATCAAATAATCTGTTTGCACAATTCTCTAATTTTTTGAAATATTTAGGTACGCAAAAGAATCGACCGAAACGGTATATTCGTTTAAAATTCTGTAAAAATTTCATTTTTAACCTAAAAATCACCGAAGATACATTGGAAAAGATAGATCGCTTAGAAATGATGTCTTGGCCTTTACGAATCCTAAACTGTAATTCAAACAAGACTAGTTTAACTGAAGTACGTGCAAAAGTTTTTTTTTTTCGTTGGAAGGACTGCATTTTGGTGTAGATTCAAAGTTGAAAAAAAAAACAATTGGAACAGGTAGACTGTTTGGAAAATACAGTATTTGTATTTGAACTATGGAGAAATACTGTTAATTTAAATATTTTCGGGACAAGGGCATGAACCCTAAGCCTCTTCTTCATCTGCACATATATGCGGTTCAACCGAATCTCATTGCCATCTTTTCATTTTTAACCGATTTTTTTCAGCTGTAAATTGCTGAAGACAACAATTTACCCTTAATGCGTTTCAATCGTCTATAGACGTTTGATGTTGAGGCTATTGAATTCTATAGAAAATGATAGCAAACAGGATGTTTCAAACAAGAATAAATAAATAAAAAGGCATTCGCAGATATCACCTATCTATACTATAGGTAAGGCCGTATTCATGAAACAATTCTTTTATGCGTTTATTTTTTTTGTGTACACCCCTCCCCCCCCCCGAAGAAAAATCCTTATGTAAAACATTAAAAAAAAAAATCCTGGATACGGCCCTGACTATAAGGTAAATACAATATGGGCCCTATAAGTGAAACTGGGATCACTATCAGTTTCACTTTTATTGTTGGCGGATGATATTGTCGTGGCTGCACAATCAGCAAAGTATTTACGGATATTGTTAAATTTGGTGGGAGAATAGCTTGAAAGGAAAAAATTAAAATTAAATGCTACAAAAACAGAAGCTTTAATACTCAACGTCGTCGAAAGCCAAGCCAACAAGAGAAGAATTTTTACTTTAAATTAGAAATGCTAGTTTTGGTAGCAGAGGAAAAATACTTGGGCTTTCAATTGCAGTTTCTGTATTTAATATATATGTATTCTCATATACAAGGTCACGATATGGGCGTAGTCAGGTTTTATAATAGACCCTTAAGGGGAGGGGGGAAAGATTTCCTTCTTCTTCAATTCTTCTTGTTTTTGTCAAACATATCACTATTAGATATTATACAGACATGTTTGATGATAAGTTGTCGTCCTCGTCTGGGTGGGAGGATGTCATAAAGAAAAATTTAAAGGAAATGGGAACTTCTGGGGAGGGTGTAAAAAGGGAGGCTTTGAATAGATCGGGATGGAGGAGGAGCGTGCGGAGCTGTGTTGGTCTCAGGCGGCTTGGTGCTGCGGTGAGTTGTTAGTAGTAGTAGTAGTTTTGTTCAACCAAAGCCATGGAAAGAGGATAAACAACCACCGTATCACTCCGTTTGCGCATTACTTGATTGTTTTGACTATTTTAAGAATTTAAAAAAATCACGCGTAGTGGCGAATTTGGTGAAGTTTATAAACGAGCAAATCGTCTCTCACGCCTAAAGGACTTATCTGGTATTTTAACACTTGTGAGATAATTGCTAAAACTTTTGTTAAGCTGTTCTCAAAGGAAAGGCTAGCAAAATTCCAGTATTAGTAAAATGTCATTATAGCAAATGGTTTTGTCAATTTTTTCAAAGGTTGCCGGTTTTGATAATGTCACTACATTGTAGATGAAAGACATGACATATTTTGTGGATCTTCTTTGTGTTTTTGCAGAGAATCTTCTGACATGTATTTCAGAATTATTCAGTCACATTGACTTCTAGAAAAAATACTCAGTGTTCAATGGCAGCAAGGTTTAATTCATTTTTGTCTGTTCATACCGTACGTATATTTAGAGAATACCCCAGGGACTCTATCAGGTAGAGGATTAGCCTGTTTTTTTATTCTAAAACCTTGAAAATTTTTAAAAATGCACTAGTCAGATTCAAGCAGTGGCGGTTCCCGGCCTCTCTTGTGCCCGGGTCAAAATCTTGATTAACTCCCCCCCCTCTGGTGTCTCCTACAGAATTTTCCGGGCCAAATTTAACAAAAATTTTATTTATTAACAAAATTATTTTCAATTTATTATATAATTAATGATGTATTAATTATTTTAATTTATTAACTGCCCCCTCTACTTTATTGTAATAAAAATAAAATTTCAAAAGATGCAGAATTATCATAACTATTAGATTATTCATTTGAAATTTTGTGCACCTAAAATTTCTGCACCGGTGGCAAGTGCCCCTCTGTCCCGCTTAAAACTACCTCTCGATTCGAGCAAGTCCGCAGGAATTTTTTATTGAGGAAGGAGCAACAAAAAAATTCTGGGAGGGAGGTCAAAGCATAAATTTTATTTGATAATTTAAATTGGAATTGCCCGAAAATTAAGAAAATATAGGATTTCGGGAGAGGAACGGGCCCTGAGACCCCTCCCTCCCTGTGTACGTTCCTGGTATTCAGATGGTTCTTGAAACGATCACATAAGCAAAGTAGTCTAATTAAAACAGAAAATAAGGTACTTGTTTAGTATCCAGTAAACACTCGAGAAAGACTGCATCGAAATCTTAAAGATGCTATATGAAAAACAGGTTTTCGCTGCCTAGTGAGGTATTGCTCACTCCGTGGCTAAGATTTAAACTTTAGTTTTTTTGGGGTAAAAGGGGCAAAAAAGGTACCTAGGTTAGGGTAGGTTACCTATTTAATATATGCTATGCTTTACCCCTCCCCCTTAATGTACAAATATATAGCCCAAATTTATTTCTGAACTATTATATTTTTATCATACTTTGTTTTATTTCATTAGCATTAACCAAACTTCACTTCTCGCGTGTTTGCTGGATACTAAACAAGTACCCAAAATAACAAACTTGTTGTTTTCTTTTTTTTTGGAAGACAAATTTTAATCGACTGGGCCTCTTAAACGAAATAAACAATGAATAAAGTTAGTAAATAGCTAATATCCTGTCCTATTGCATTAGTATTTACAATTTACTATTCGGAAGTAAAAGGAAGTACATCGCATGAAAGATCCGTGGGACCCCAAGTATCGGAAGTCGTCAGGAAGGGAGCATACAATAAAACGACACGGATGACTTGCTTTCGTTTTACTTTACAAAGTAAATTTAAATAAATACAATTGTGCCGGTGCTAGGTTTGATTACTCTAATACGTTTCTTATATTTTTTCTAAAATTAATTAATTATGGCGTCTTATTAAAGATATAGGTTAGATTACAAAGAGAATACGAAAATAGGTAGGCTACAGACATATCTGAGTATTAAGTGTAGGGAGGGTACTACCAGGTTTTTTTTTAGGGGGAGGTGGTTGAAAGTATGTAAAGAGGGCACCATTGTACATGGATTGTGCAAATTTTGCCTGAAGGGGGGCATTAAAAAACGGGAAGACGTTAAGCCAATGAAACAAAATAGGAAAATAAGTGGCAAAGCTCCTGACTTGTCTCCAGTACAAAAAGGATATATTTTAAATTCGAGAAAGAAAAACAGAAACTGTGAAAAGTAAGAAAACCCAAGTTTAGGAATAAAACTAATATGAGTATCTTACTCTTGTGCGAATTAAGATTTGTATTTATGTTTGATGTTAATGTACAGAGTTGCTTAAATTAACGAAGGAACGCTTTATATGACGACAAAGTTAAATATATTGAGTTGATGGCCTCCCATCTTACTGGGACGATTTTGTGTGCAGTAATGGACATATTGATTTGTTAAATGACAAAGGTGTGTTTAGGGCTTCAGGTTCAGTTTTTTTCCTTGTTTTTTCTGTTTTTTTTTTTTTTTGTTGCTTTTCACCAGAATGGGACTTTCGTGAGGTTGAAATTGCTTGCGATTTTTTCTTAAACTGAGTTTTCTTCTTACATGTATGTTGCTTTATAAGTTCTGTCTTGTTTTTTTCGTTATTAAAAAAAACAAACAAAAAAAACCCAGTTTTTTTAACTGAAAGTAAGGAACGACGTTAAAACTTAAAATGAACAGAAATTATTCCATGTATGAAAGGCGCTATCCCCTCCTCAACGCTTCGCTCTTTACGCTAAAGTTTTTTTATTTTTTAAAAAAAACAGAGTTGTGAGAAAGTCAAACTTTAGCGTAAAGAGCGAGGCGTTGAAGAGGGGACAGCCCCTTTTATATACGGAATAATTTCTGTTCGTTTTAAGTTTTAACGTCGTTCCTTACTTTCAGTTAAAAGAAACTTGTTTTTTTTATTTAATTTTTGAGTTTAAGTTAAGTTTTATTTAAGTTTTTGAATTAGTGCAGGTTTTGATTTTGGCTCATCGTACATGAATAATCAAAACAAAATTTGTATATTAATTTTACTTTTATTTGGTTAAATGGCTTTCTCGAAACTTGTTTAATTTTATTTACAAACGTTTTTATTAGTAATAAATATACGTAACTTACGAATTAACTTACGTAACGAACTTCTATATTCATATATTTTTAATACGTATATTAGGGGGTTCGCTCCCTAGTCAATACCTTGCTCTTTAAGCTAAAGTTCGAATTTTGTTCGAGTTCTTTAAATATGACCGCTTAATCACAAAGGCCGTTAATTAGAATAAATAGCTCTTATGAAAGTACTAAAAATCTTTGGCTTAAAGAGCGAGGTATTGACTAGGGGGTGGATTCAATGATATACATAATATTTTCTGTTCGTTTTAAGTTTTGATGTTGCTGCTTACTTTCAGTTGAAAACTTGTTTTTTTTTTATTTGATTTCTGATCTTTTTTTTTAAATAATGCTGGGAAATCCGGCGTCCCCTTCATAGCAATGTCCCTTCCCCCATGAAAACTTCCTTCATGGAAAGATACTTCCGTATAACCCCCGACCCCCCCCCACCCCCACTACCAGAAAAAATCCCCCCTGAAAACGTCTGTATACTTCCCAATAACCAATACTATATGTTAACATTGGGTAAAGTTCATAACTTTCAGCCCTCCCCCCGAGGACTTCGGGGGATTAAGTCATCCTAAGAGACATAGTTATCATATTTTCGACCATGCTGAACAAAATGGCTATCTCAAAATTTTGATCGGGTGACTTTTGGGCAAAAAATGAGCTTGGGAGGGGGACTAGTTGCCCTCCATTTTTTGGTCACTTAAAAAGGGCACTAGAACTTTTAATTTCCGTTCCAATGAGCCCTCCCACGATATTCTAGGACCACTGGGTCGATACGATCACCCCTGGGAAAAAAAAACAAATAAACACGCTTGCTTCCTTGATCTTTCTTCTGGCAAAAAATGCAAAATTCCACGTTTTTGTAGATAGCAGCTTAAAAACTCTACAGTAGAGTTCTCTGATACGCTGAATATGATGGTGTGATTTTCATTAAGGTTCTATAATTTTTAGGGGGTCTTTCTCCCTTTTTTCGAAAATCAGCAAAATTTTCTCAGGCAAGTAACTTTTGATGGATAGAACTAAACTCCATGAAACTTATATATTTAAAATCAGCATTAAAATCTGATTCTTTTGATGTATCTATTGATGTCAAAATCCCGTTTTCTAGAGTTTCGGTTACCATTGAGCCGGGTCGCTCCTTACTTCGTTAAACAGTTCGTTATCACGAACTGTTTGATAATCCTTCGATGTCTTTTTTGCAAGCGTCACCATATTCACATAGTGGAACTCGGGCAACTGCCATACGGAGTTAAGATACGTTTCCTCTCGCTATACATTTTAAGTTTTTTTTGCTTCATTTGGTGGTTTATATTGAAGCAAATGACCAGCTCATCAATCAATCATTTGATTCATGGTAGAAATTTTTTAACAAACTAATGGTTTTTTGGCCCCAAAATCGTTGCTTGAAGGCTCAACATCAAACAGTTCGTGTTAACGAACTGTAAGTAAGGAGCGATGCGGCCCAATAGTAACCGAAACTCTAAGAAACAGAGTCTTGACAACAATAGATACATAAAAAGAATTGAATTTTGATGCTTGTTCAAAACATAGAAATTTCATCAAGTTTAATGTTACCAATCAAAAATTACGGGCCTAAGAAAATCGGCCCAATTATCGAAAAATGGGGCAACACTCCCAAAACATTAAGTGATCTTAATGAAAATCACACCATCAGATTCAGCGTATCAGAGAACCTTACTGTGGAGGTTTCAAGCTCCTATATACAAAAATGTGAAATTTTGCATTTTTTCTTTTTTTTTCAGAAGAAATCACGGATGCGCGTTTATTTATTATTATTTTTTCCCCAGGGGGGATTGTATAGGATCAGTGATCCTAATGGTTTGGGAGAGAACTCATTTGATCGGAAATCAAAAGTTCTAGTTCCCTTTTTAAGTGACCGAAATATTGGAGGGCAGATAGCCCCCCTCCCACGCCCCTTTTTTCCACAAAGTCACCTGATCAAAATTTTGGCATAGCCATTTTGTTCAGCATAGTCGAAAGATCTAGTAACTATGTCTTTGAGGATGACATGATCCCCCACGGTCCCCGGGGAAGGGCTGCAAGCTATGAACTGCCTATTGTTTACATATAGTATTGATTATTTGGAAGCATACAGATATTTTCGGAAGGGGGATTTTTCTGGTGGGGGGATTACATGGGAGAATCTTTCCATTGATGAATTTTTGTGGGGAAGGGAATTTTTCATGGAGGGGGAGCCACAATTCCCGGCATTAATTAAAATTGATCATACATTAAGTAAAAAAAGACGTTTTTTTTCAAATGAAAATAAGGCGCAATATTAAAACTTAATACGAACATAAATTATTACGTATACGAGGTTGTTGCCCTCTCCTCAATACCTCGCTCTTTGCGCCAAAGTTTGTTTAGAACTTTTAAAAAAGCTTATTATTGTAATAGTTATTCATAAATAATTAGAACAGAAAGTCAAGCTTTAGACCGGGTCAGAGAACGGAGAAGAACTGCTCACTCCTAGATATTTCTTCGACAGAAAAAAAAACCCTACAAATCAAGAGTCGAGGTATGCATTAGGACCACACTAATAGTACCTAAATAAAAAGCTCAATGCGGTACTTTAGGCATGCCTCTCGTTTCCAATGGTAAAGGGCAATAATTATGCTAAAAACAGATGGTTTGCAAAACCCCTTTTTCCAATAATCCTATCAATTACATCCTATTTAAGTACATCAACAAATTTTCCACATTCAGGCATTAGAAAATACCCAATTTTCGCCCGACTTGTCCTTTAAAAAAATAATAGGTATTTAGAACCTTTTTGGCATGTAATTATGTGTATCCCAATGTGGGTGGTGGTAGTTTTGAACAACTTTATTTGGATGCGTAATTTGTTGGATGAATTGTTGTATGTCGAAAAAAAGACGGTAAATACCTTTGATTGACTGGATTTTTCCTTTGGTGGCCGAAACAGGATTGTCACCAATTGTTTATCCGTCCGACTATGTTTGGGTCATTAAAATCGAAATATTCTATTCTCAGAAGTATAAATTTGATCTCGAGAGTTTAGCTTAAATGTACCTAAAACTAAAGTTGAAAATAAATACAAATGCTATGTAATAGGAATAATATCCACGTTATAAACTAAATCCAAGATTTTTTCAAGGAATAGATTATTGTAAGTTGTGAATGTGAATCTTTAATAATTCGGTACTTTTTAGTTATTCCGACCACACTCAAGTTCTTGATCTGAGTAAAACCGGTTTCTATGTCTGTATTCTTGAGATAATTAGCGTAGTGAGATAAACTACTATACATGTATATTTTAATTAAAGATTTAATATATGGAGTTGGTTAGATTAGGTATTTAATATAATGTGTTCTGAACGACCTGCTTTCCATAATTCTCTAATGTAGTTTCCATAATTTTGTTTCTAAAGCATTATATTTTCATCATACTTTGGTATATTTCATTGTGATTAACTAAAATTCACTTCTTGAGTTTGGTCGGGATACCTAACAAGTACCAATAATTCTTTCAAACTCAGTGGATTTATTGTTACAAATTCTTT
>JAQQPU010010405.1:0-30226 GCA_029168905.1 Artemia sp. Kazakhstan ARC1039 | reverse complement strand
TACAAATTTTAGAGGATTTAACAAACGAATTAACAGGGAACCCTCCTGTATATCACCCCCTCCCCCAAGTTGTTCAACAATATTTGGGGTATGCTCCACTTCAGTTGTTTGAAGTGGACTCGTTAGGGTATCGGAGGCTGGAGGAGGAGGGTTCCCTGTTAATTCGTTTGTTAAATCCTCTAAAATTTGTAGGTTATTTGGACTTAGCAAAGCCAAGTCCCCCTCTGAACTAGGAACATTACCATGCTCAACTGTGCTAGGTTCTACATTAAAATAATCAACTAAAAACTCATCAATATTAAAAGGTATTTCATCAGAGTTAATAATACCATGCCATTCGTTGATAGGTGATGTTTCATTGTCCTGAATGTCATGAAACTCCATTGCCCCTTCAATGAGTTCCTCCTCTTCTTCACCTGATGACGATGGTGAGTAAAGGACCAATGCTCCAACCTATAAATGAAAAATAGCTTATTTTCAAAGTGTTCAAATCATCCCTACTGTTTTTAACATTTGGATTATTATTGCTTAAAACACGCTTAATAGCATTTGGTTAATTCAACTGAAAGCAGTCAATTTCCAACTTAAGATATTTACAATCTAAAACCTCCCTTTACATAGAAGGCGGCAATTTGTTCAAAAATAGTTTATTTCAAATTGTTCAAATCAGCATTTTTTTGCGGCGCTTTTCGGGCCCGCAGCGCACCCTGCAGCGCTTCCCACAGCGCTTCCCGACCCCCCCCCCTTACATAATGCTCGTCAAAAGTTGAAATATTCGCTTAGACTGCATAAGTCACTATTTCTTTCTAATTCCATACAGATTCAGTGAACTCATGAGTTTAATTATTGTAACCTGTCGTGCGCGAGTTTTCCGATTTCCAAGATTGAACTTCAGACGAGGAAAATGCCGGGAACCGTTAACTTGGTTTCCCCTCAATAAAATCTTGGCACGATAGAAAGTTATTTAGAAATATTCAGTGTAAATTAGAACGCTGATATGTGACAGATGGATAAAATGGAATAATCTCTCTCTTAAAACTATGTGAAAAATAGCATTCACAGAGTTTCAAAGGTATCTAAAACTATATGCGATAGTGAAGAGATAGCAACCAAGAAAATAGTAAAGATTAGAAAAAAGAGTGGTTTCTTTGCAAAAAAATTACATTTAGATATGTAATTTTGCAAAAAATGACATTTAGATATGTAATAATGGGGGGGGGGGTTAATATCTCTGAGACAAGTTTATATTGGGATTGAAAAATAGTGAAAAAGAAAGGACTAAAAAACATTGGAAGTAATAGATATGTATTTCTATAAGATAGTTTGAGGAAAAAAAATGCTCACATTCGCAAATCCTGGCTGCACTTGGGTGCCCGAAGGTCCAGGTATCGTGTGTTGGAGGGTGGAGGGACCGGTGACGTTAATTTCTCGTGCAGCTGGGCCACAGGGCTGTGCACAGAGCTATGCAGTCGGGACAGTTCCTGAGACCATTGAAAAAGCATGATGAGAGACAACCTCATGATCTTGCGTAGGTGGGGCTTCGACATTGTAGCTATCCACCCACTCTCTCTTTGGTTTTCTGAGAGGCTGCATTGGGTCAGGCAGCGTGGAGCTGGGGGGTTTCGGCCGACGAACATATTGTATAACTGATGCTCTTACAGGGGCTGCCTCACCCTCTCTTGCTTTCTTACTAGGAGGTGGGGCACATTCCTTACTATTTGCGTTACCCCTAGCTCTCTTTACAGCTTGAGGGGCCGAAATAAACTCTTCATAATTTGCCTTAAAAAGAAGAGAAAAAAATTAGTATCAAAATAATTTCCCCCTTTATTTTAAAGAAGGAAATTAGTACCCCCTTCTACAGAATTTATTGTCAGACATAATTTGTCTAGAAAAGCATTTATCTCAAAGAAGCCCCCTCCTCCACCCTTTTTCAGCAAAGCAAAAAGTAAAAATTTCGCGAGAAATATATTAGGCTTAGAAATCAAACGTTTTTATTAGACAACTTGTAAAAAAATAAATCATGACAATCAATAGTCTATAGCCTTAGGATGGAAATCATTGTTTCTATTTTTACCATTTAGAAAAATATTAAATGTTCCAGTTTATAGGCTTTAAATTAGATAAAAAAAAAGATCGTTAACCCAGCGGCCTATAGGCCTAAATTTTGCAAACATAGGTTAAAATGCTATTCAATTTACACATAATATAGGCTTCATGCAACTCCCAAAGACTTTTCTTTCTAGCCCTGCATATCAGCATTGCACAGTTTGTTTTCATTTTACAATAATGGCGATAGAATTGAGGCATTCCCCCCTCCCTCTCCCTTTTACATAATTTACTTACAATGAAGCTGTTAGAAGCGAGGCATTGCCCCCTCTCCACCCCCCTTTTACATAATGTCCTAAATATATTGTTAGACCTTAATTTGAAAATAATCCGTTTCACTTCTCCAAAATAGAGCATCACGTCTGTGCCTAATTATTGCAAATGCATCATAGAGTTTTAATTTTGACGGAAGAACAGTTCCTTTGACTTTGGCCGCCGCGTTCGTAAACACAGAGGGAAAAGGGTGACAGCTAATTTTAACC
Source organism: Artemia sp. Kazakhstan ARC1039 (assembly GCA_029168905.1). NCBI lineage: Eukaryota > Metazoa > Arthropoda > Branchiopoda > Anostraca > Artemiidae > Artemia > Artemia sp. Kazakhstan ARC1039. The sequence goes on along the minus strand of JAQQPU010010405.1, from coordinate 27,638 downwards.
TCGCATAGAGCCCTGTGTCAAAACAGAGCGGCATTTTCTTTAAAAATTGACAGAAGTCAGTAGACACTTTAAATCACATTAGAAAAAGGCTAAAATTTAACGAAACGAAAATTATTTCTATTTGCGAGAATTTTGGTTGTAAAACAATGGGGGAGGGGGTTAGATTTCGAGGGTAAAGAGAATATATTTTATGTTTTCTATCGAGTATAAAGATTGTATAGTGATGTTTGTACTAGAGTGGGGGGGATTTACCTGAATATACTGGAGGGTGACCAAGGAAAATAATTTTATTTGAAAATAAAAAATGTACTTATATTCCAAATTGAAGTTGACATGGCTTCTAATTCATCAAATTTATCTATTGTTGTTTGCACTGTGTCACAATAGTTTCTGTTAATTTAATCACAATGCATGTCCGTTATATACCAAATCTCAAGGTCGAATTGTTATGTAAGCAAGCCCTCTGATTGGCTGAGAATGAAACACGTGATCTAACGGTTTCCTGGAAACTCATATAAAAATGCCTCGAGCAACAACAACAAATACTATTTCTTGATCATAACATTTGCATCGAGCAACAACAACAAATACTATTTCTGAATCATAACATTTGCATCGAGCAACAACAACAAATACTATTTCTGGATCATAACATTCTCCCCTAGCGTGCCAAAAACAACAAACTCTTTCCTGGATCATAACATTCTTCCCAGGCACTTGGCCAAAAACAACAAATACTCTTTCCTAGATCATAACAATCTCCCATAGCGGACACTTGGCCAAAAACACACCTGGAGAAAGAGACCTTGGAGAAAGAGGTAATTGACACTGTCCCCATTAAACTATGTAAAAAGTTGTAGGTGGCAGCAGGGGTGAGGGATGGGAGTCAATAAGGCATCTCTACTTACGCAATAATTTCTGTTCGTTTTAAGTTTTGATGTCGCTCCTTACTTTTAGTTAAGAAAACCTTTTTTATATATAATTTTTAAACGTTTTTAAATTAATGCAGGTTTTGATTTTGGCTCACCGTGCATGAATAATTAAAAAAAATTGCATAGTAATTTTTCGTTTTTTGGCTAAATGGCTTTCTCAAAAGTTGTTTAATTTTATTTACAAACGTTTTTATTAGTAATAAATATACGTAAATTACGATTTAACTTACGTAACGAACTTCTATATTCGTATATTTTTATTACATATATTAGGGGGGTCCACCCTCCCCCCCTAGTCAATACCTGGCTCTCTACGCTGAAGTTCGATTTTTTTCCAATTCTTTAAGAATGACCCATTAATGACAAAGGCCGTTAAATAGAATAAAGAGCTCTTACGAAACTAATAAAAACTTTAGCGTAAAGAGCGAGGTGTTGAGTAGGGAGCGGACCCAAGCATATACGTAATACTTTCTGTTCGTTCTTTCTTTTGATGTTAAAAAGTTTGCAGTTGAAAAGTTTTTCAGTTGAAAACTTGTTTTCTTTTAATTTCTGATCGTTTTTTAAAAATAATGCTCGGAAATCCGGCACCCCCTTCACAGCAATGTCCCTTCCCTATGAAAACTTCCTCCGTGGAAAGATCCTCTCAAGTAACCCCCGATCCACCAAGTAAAATCCCCCCTGAAAACGTATGTATAATTCGCAATAAGCAATACTATATGTAAACATTGGGAAAAGCTCATAACCTGCAGCCCTTGCAGCTTATAACCTGAAAAAAATGGTTGTCTCAAAATTTTGATCGGATGACTTTGGGGAAAAAATGAACGTGGGAGAGGGCATAGTTGCCCTCCATTTTTGTCACTTAAAAAGGGAACTAGAAGTTTTAATTTCCGTTCGCCTCCCGCGATATTCTAGGACCACTAGGTATATGCGATCCCCCCTGGAAAAAACAACAACAAAAAACAAATAAACACGCATCCGTGATCTTTCTTCTGGCAAAAAATACAAAATCCACAATTTTTACAGGTAAGAGCTTGGAACCTCTACATTAGGGTTCTCTTATACGCTGAATCTGATTATGTGATTTTCATTAAGATTTTATTACTTTTAGGGGGTGTTTCACCCTTTTTTCTAAAATAAGGCAAATTTTCTCAGGCAATTAACTTATGATGGGTAAGACTAAACTTGATGAAACTTATATATTTGAAATGAGCATAAAAATCTGATTCTTTTAGTTATCTATTGGTATCAATTTTTTTACAGTTTCGGTTACTATTGAGCCGCATCGCTCCTTACAGTTCGTTACCACGAACTGTTTGACTAAGAGTCTTTTCCAACTCAGTTAAATGTGGAGGGTGCAATTGTTCTTTAAAGCAGGAACTGAAAAGTGAGCAAAAATTGATGCAATTAATTGGACTGATAACTGGTTGTGTCCTGACTGTTCCTCAAAGACAGAGGCAGACTGCGCCGGGAGGCAAGGGGGCAATTGCTTCCTGAGCCGGTCGGTATGGGGCCGTTTCGGGCTGGTCGTGTATTTTTGTTTCTACATACAAAAGTGCAGTCAACATAATGTTCAACAAAAAGTTCCGCTTGACACTTTTTCGTCTGTATAATTACAGGCCTGTGTACAGATAGTGTAGATACAAGCATCATACCCTAGGATGCTAGTTGACGGATGGCTAGTTTTGATAAGGGATGGTCGAAAAGTGAATTTGAACCAAGATTCAGCGTCCTGGCTTCAATTACTGTGACATTTTACAGAAGGCTTAAGAACTTCAACCTACCTTGGCTGCTTGTGTGTCTGGGTCTTCTTATGCCTATGTTCCATTGCCTATGTTCTTATGCCTGTTCTTATGAACATGTTCCTATGTTCTAATGTTCCATTTTTAGAACCATATCGAAGAAGCACACGACAAGCATACAAGTATACTAATTAAAAGTTTTAAGTCGAAAATGTTTCTTGCTGTATTTGAAATCATTGGTGCTATTTCAAGTTATATCCAAACAAAAGTACTGGACTTTTTGAGCGTGGGAGGTATGCTTGATATCAAACAACTATTTTAATTCCAAAATATTTATAAACACAAAAATCGATCCTCCCCCCTCTCCTCATTCTCCCTTTTCAAGGGCAAATTTAGGACATTTGTGAAAGGGAGATTTTGGTTGGATTTTTTTGTGTAATTAAGCTGATTTTTCTTAACATTAGGGTTGTACAAAAAATAATATGTGATTATTTCTCCCGAGGTATGGCCATTTTTTCCCGTTACTCTCCTCCACTAACTTGTCTTGGTGCTCTTTTCTTTTAAGTATATTTTTCAGTCTGTGTGGGTATTTTCTAGAACTTGTTTTTTCACTCTTTTTTGTACTACTTTCTTATGGTTTTCCTCTAATTCATATGCATCATATATCATTGTACTCCTTTCTAACTCTAGCCATTTAAGGCAAACATCTTCTAATCTGTAACAAAATTCTTGGTACAATTCTTTGTCGCTTTTTCTTCTCCTTCTGAATTTCATTTAAAAGTGTCTGGGAGAAAGTTGAATTTTGTAAAAAATGGCTTGTATTAAGGTTTCTAAGTCTTTCGCATGATACATTGGTAGTACCTTACTGCAAATTTAGTTTGTGATTTGTTGTTGAGGCAGGATTGAATCAATGTCACCCGATTTTTTCTCGGCCATCCCTTTAGTTCAGTGGTTTCTTCAAACCGTAGACGCCCAATGTACATCTTCACGTTCTCTCATTGGTTGGAGGTTTACCGTATGCATTAAATCTATTGTAGGCAATCTTTAAGGCTCTTTGGAATTTCTCCCTACAATCCCTTACATCCATAACCTGTTCTTATTCTTGTCTTCTTTCTCTTTTCGTTCCCTGGCTATTCTATCAGCCTTCTTTTTTCGGTCGCTTTCGTTTCTGGCTGCTTCCTCTTTTTGTTCTCTAGTTAATCTTTCAGCCTCCTCTTTTCGGATTAGGAAATTTATTATTTACGTAAGATCTACTCTATCACGTTTTTGGATGAGGAAATTGATTATTTGTGTAAGATCTACTCTATCACTTTTTCGTGACCCCGACTTTTCCTGTCCATTTTCGATCATTTTGTTCCCTGGCCATTCCATCAGCTTCATCTTTTCGTTCACTTTCGTTCCTGTCTGCTTCCTCTCTTTGTTCTCTAGTTAATCTTTCAGCCTCCTCTTTTCAGATGAGGAAATTGATTATTTGCGTAAGATCTACTCTATCACTTTTTCGTGACCCCGACTTTTCCTGTCCATTTTCGGCCATTTCGTTCCCTGGCCATTCTATCAGCCTACTCTTTTCATTCCCTGGCTATCCTATCAGCCTTCCCTTTTCGTTTGCTTTCGTTCCTGTCTGCTTCCTCTTTTTATTCTCTAGTTAATATTTCAGCCTTCTCTTTTCGGATCAGAAAACTGATTATTTGCGTAAGATCTACTCTATCACTTTTTCGTGACCCCGACTTTTCTTGTGCATTTTGGACCATTTCGTTCCCTGGCCATTCTATCAGCCTTCTCTTTTCCTTCCCTGGCTGTACTATCAGCCTCTTCTTTTCGTTCGCTTTCGTTCCTGTCTGCTTCCTCTTTTTGTTCTCTAATTAATCTTTCAGCCTCCTCTTTTCGGATGAGGAAATTGATTATTTGCGTAAGATCTACTCTATAACTTTTTCGTGACCCTGACTTTTCTTGTCCATTTTGGTTCAAACATATGGTTCAAACAAACACGCGAAATAACATTAAACAGTTTAGTGTTCCTTGAAAAAAAAATTGAGGGTATGAGTAATGGGGTACGAAGACAACAACAAAAAAGGCGAAATTATTCAAATATACCTCAAACTATTGGAAAACTGAGTCATAGACTCGCCATGGCATTCAATAAGATCCAAAGAATCTAATTAAAAGGGAGCACACACAAAAGCCAAATTAGGCCAGTAGCCTATGAGAAATCGCAAAATACCCAAGACAATGAACAAGTCCCAATGGGGGGCCCTGGGTCTATCAAAATATTGCAATGGTTTACCAGGGAATTTGATAGTATTTTTTTCCATCTCCGCTTTAAATGAAAAAATAAATATCTTTTTGGCATCCCTGCTTTCAATATAAAAAATGAGGTATTATCATTTAAAAATGATAGCCCCCTATAGGCAATAATTTTCAATTTTTTTATGAATCATATTTTTGGGGTAACTTCCGTTTCAATCTTTAATTCCCCAACCTTGTACATAGCTTATTCTATAGCTAAATTTTGTCTCAATAGAAGGTAGTTTTTTTGGGGGGGAGGGGGGGGGGGTGAAATATTTTCAGACAGAAGATTGTATTTTCTTTAATCTATCAGGCATTCAACAATTGAGTATTAATCATTAAGAATTTCTTATCTAAAAACAGCAAACGAAAAAAAATCTGCAAACTTACAATTCAGGTGTAGAAACGATCTCTTTGCTATCAATTTCAAAATCAAACTGTAGTGAATGTTGCGTTTTATAATTCTATTTAACTTGAAATAAAATTCTTGACTATGAATAATGTAAGGAATTGCAAGTGGGTATGAGATATTTTTGCAAGCTAGTTAAGAAGCATTTTAGTCAAAATAGCCTATACGAGAATGCCTGGCACAAAGCGCTGTCTTTTCCAATTACGAACGTATAAGATATATTTGCAAGCTAGTTAAGAAGCATTTTAGTCAAAATAGCCTATACCAGAACAGCTGGCACAATGCACTGTCTTTTTCAATTACGAACGTATGAGATATTTTTTCAAGCTAGTTAACACGCATTTTAGTCAAAATACCTGAACAGCTGGTACAAAGTCCTTGAATTACACATTGGTCATGTAGCCCATTGGCAATCAGAAAATGATTATGATGAGATAGTTAAATGTAACTATACAAAAAGGGTCTGTTTTTTATGATAATTCAAGAATAATATATATTTAGTTATCATCAAGAACAGTTTAGAATTCTCCATTGAAAATGAATAAATTTAACAATAAAGGGTTATTTCAAGTTGTTTTTTACAAATGATCCAGGAAGAGTAATTGCATCTTTATTTATACTGAAAAAACATGATTATATGCCCTCCAGGTGAAAACCAGTATTTTTATAAAGAGACTATCTTTGAATACGTAATATGATGAAGTCGAGTTCTGGGTATTGAGCCCAGAAAAACATTTCCTAGTTTTAGATGAATGACCGTGCTATGCCAAGTACCGGTTAAACTGCACACATATCCATGCCTCAGGCTTGTAGGTTTCCTTGTCCCCTTTAAATCAGCATTTAGCTTACTACTGTCGTTAGCGGTAGTAGTATCGCATAGTTGGGTTAATTTCCACCTAACTAATCCAAACAATTCTATTTCATTTTCATATTCCTTGGCACTTTAAGACTATATGAGTAGGCACCTCCTTTACTCCAAAATCGATTTACCTAAAAAAAAAAAAAATTGCTGACTAGCTTGGTCCTTGGTCCCCTAGCTGACTAGCTGACTAGCTGACTAGCTTGGTCCCCTAGTATATCAATTGTTGAAGAGCGTATATGCATTTACTTTTAAGAAATTCAAATATTTACTTTTTCGTCATCCTAATGCAGACCTAAGATAATTACTTTCATAATCCTAAGGATTTATCTGTTTATTATGTGGAAGAATTGGTGAAGGATTGTGATTGGATTTATGGATTTTGCCAAATTTTGCCAAAGGAATAAGCAAGCACTATTATTAATAGTGATAGATACCTTTAAAAGAGTGTTAGATGTTCTAATAAATTAATATTAGATACCTTTTAAATTACTAAAGGGTGTTTGTAAAAGATATTGTAAGGGTTTTTTTTAATATAAAAGGTAATTGGGTATAAAAATATTATCAAATATAAAAGGATATGAAAAGAAGAATCAGAACACCGCCATTATATTAAAGTAAATTTATACCCAACTGTATGCGATCAAACGTCAAAATTAATGCATACATGGTAATAATGGTTATGTGCAAACGAACATTTTGGATGGAGCGCACGATTTGAACAAGTTTTTGTTTTGAGAGGGAGGGAGATTATCAATATTTATAAGCGTTTTGAATACTGCCCGGTGAATAGCATTGTTTCTGATGGGGCATGACAATGAACTTCCTATATACCACTGATGGGGCACGGTAATGATCTCCGTGTATGCAACTTAATGAACAACCCGACAAACTTGAGCTAACTCTCTGAATTGCATTGGCATCAAGTGACCATGACCTGGTCCAAGCATGTTGGATTAAGTGACAACAGAGACCAATTACTATCTTCATAAGATTTTTTTTAATTATTAATATTAAAAGTTTCCTTGTTCTTTTCTTCCACAAACTTAATAATAGTATGAGAAATTTGACTAATCTGCGTATCGAACTTGGAATTTTCTCTTCATTAATATAGAAGAATTAAACAACTTATCTACCAAGTTATTGCTCGTAGTCTCCATTTACTACTATCAAATAAAAAAAAAGATTTTTCAACTACAAGTAAGGTACAACATTAGTAGCATAGGCATTTCAGACTCAACGAGACCCATGCGAGATTCCTGTATTAAATGGTCAGATGTTACATCAATGTTTACATTGGGAAGACACATCCGTGCAATACGACTGGTGCCCGAGAGCAGGTGTTAGTAAAGTAACAGGGGGAAATTAAGAGACACAGATGTTAGGGAATGGTTACATTCGGTTGCTATGTAATAGAGCATGACGCAATCGTGCGTGACTCAACAGGTTTTATATCATAGGGAATTTTAACCTACTTAACTGGAGTTGGGACTCATGTGTGACATAGCGGATTTATTGGAAATAACTTAAAGACAGCGCAAACGAGGGTATTATGTAATGACGGCGCCAGGCAGAGGAATTTTATTAAGGTATTTCAAGAGGTTTCTTAAGACATTTTGCTTTAAGAGGTTTCAAGACGTTTTTTTCTTTCAAGGCATTTTTTCTCTTTCTTTCAATGTGTTCTTTTTTCTTTCTTTCTTTCAATACATTTTTTCTTTCTTTCAAGGTGTCTTTTTCTATAGTTCCTACGTAACGAGGAATGTTTTTGGATGATGCTTTCCCACGCGAACCATTTCTTCCATGGGCGCCCATAAGGGGTGGGGGGCAAGGGGGCACTCCCCCCTGGCTGAATGGCGTTGTCATATATTTGTATTAATTTAAAATCTTTTTCCACCGAAAAAGTTTTCAATGAAAAGTAAAGAGCTCTATTAAGCCAAAAATGAGCAGAAATAAAGTCAAATAATCTTCTAAGCGTAAAACTACCACAAATCACTATCAACAATTAAATGGAACTCCAAACGAACAGAAATTATAATAAATAGCCTAGTTAATCTAAAAGCGAGTAAAAATTAATATTCCTAGGGCTGTCAACCCCCAGGCCTTCTCAAGACCAGAACATAACATAGGCTATACTAAAAAAGAAACAAAAAAAAACAAATGACCGTAGATTGTCAGTTTAATATACATATAATGATGTTTATTCCTTAAAATAAAAAAAGGTTAAAATTTTTTACTTATTTAAGTAAAAAGTGAAAACATTTTAACATATTTTGTTTTTAGTAAAGTGCAAATTATCTACTGGTCTTGATAAGGCATGGGGAATATGAGCCCTAATAATGCTATTTTTTGCTCGTTTCGAGTTTGACTCGGCAATTTATTCTAATTTCTGTTCATTTTGAGTTTCATTTATTTATTGATAGTGATTTGTGGTAGTTTTACACTTGGTCATTTCTGCCCATTTTTGGCTTAATGGACCTCTTTAGTTTACTTTGAAAAACGTGTAATGTGGAAAAAGTTTTCCTAGATGAATTTCAATTCGTTTTTTATTGACAAAGTCATTTTCATGAGAAAAAATTATTTTTATCTTTTCGTTTTTTTTCTTTAAGAATCCATAGTTTGGCTGATTTGTGGGAGTTTGACATGCCCAATGTCTCTAGAGAAAAGTTTGCTGGACCGTTCTACTATGCTGAACAAATAGTTGTCTCAAAATTTTGACTAGGTGTGTTTGGGAAATAAATCAGCTTTAGAGACGGACTGATTGCCCTCCAATCTCTTTTTAGTCTTAGAAAGGGCCCTAAAATTTTTAATTTTGAATCTAATTAGCTTCTTTAAATGTTTCAATGATATTTCTAGCTATTTTAGAGTGGTACTGCCTATGATATTTTTTTAATTGCTTTTTTGAAAACCTGCATGTATACAATTTTCTATTTTTAATTGAAACGCCCCCTATAAACTTCCTAGAAGTTTCACCTTAATACTCTTGGTGCCATTAGTTTCAGTAACTGTGGTTGTAATACTAAAAGTATACACATAGAGCCTTCTGACTAGTTCAAAATCCCCCACAACTTACTCTTAAAGATCTAACCTAATTATATAAATTGTTCTTGAGATATTTCTTTGTCACCTCTTAGAAAGTCCACATGCTTATAGTTTGTTTTGATTTAGTTAAACGTCCACCTAAAAAATCTTATATTTGTTTACTGAAGACGTTATTATATTATCTTTGGACTATTGGCTACAAAATGGCTATCTCACAATTTCGATCGAATGTGTTTGAAGAAAATAGTATATCGGGGGGGGGGGGCTATTTTCTCTCCATCAAGCTTGACTCTAAAAATGAAACTAGAAGTATGCATTTCAAATCGAATGAGCCTCCTCTAAAGTTCACAAGACCACCTCTTCCTAAGAACTTTACATCCCCCCGGGGCATAACTTAAAACCCTTACCCCTATGCTCTGGGGGGTTGTGTCAACCCCAAAGACCATATTATGAGATCTTTGGACTATTTTTACAAAAAGCTATCTTAAAATTTCAATTGGATGTATTTGGGGAAAATATGACGAGGGGTTGGGGTATAGCTGCCTTTCGATAAATTTGACTCTTAAAAATGGCTCTTCTACTTCCAATTCCCAATCCAATAAGCCCCCTCCGAAGTTTATACGACCCCTGTTTCCATAAAAGTCTTAAATGCCCTCGGGGCATACCTTACAACCCTTGCCCTGAGGACTGTGAGGGGGCTCTCATCCTCAAAGACATAATTTTTGGACTTTTAAACTATGTCAAAAAAAACTATTTGACTGGAATTGTCTGGGGAAATTATGGGCGTGGGAGGGGTGTTTGGTTGCACTCTAATCCCTTTATACTATTAAAGAGGGCACTAGCCCTCTCAATTACCAACAGACTGAGCCCTTTTCGAAGTTTCTAACACTATAACTTAAAACAAAAACACTATAACTGTTTGCCTTCCATGAGCTCTTTTTGAAGTTCCTGTGACATTACTTTCTGTAAGAACTGCCCTGGTCTAAAAATCAAGAGAATATATTGGGCCCACTTCGCTCTTTACTTAGGCAGCACTATCGCACTGTTCATGGTATTTTTTCTTGAGATTTCAATTATACAGTACCGGATGTGCCGATTAGACCAGGTAAGCCCAAAGAATTGAGCCTATGGGCATCCATGGTTTCTTCAGACTCCATAAAGGAATCCCCTGCTCCTAGCTGAGGAGGGCACATACTTAGGATTTTACATAATACTTTTTGAGACTTTATTTTTGTTACAATGCATTTTTTCTCAAACAATCATAGTATTCTAATGATTTTTGTCCCTGTTAGGACTCTAAAGACCAATTTCCATCCAATAGAGCTGTGCTTTAGTTAAACCGTCCATGAAGCCCTTTCCAATGGTCTGTCTCGACGAATACATTATAGGAAATAAAGTTTGCACGCATTTAGAATCCCATTTATCACGCATGCAGAATGATGATTGCGTGTTTCCCAAGGGCACAGTAATTGACACGCAGACGGGAAGTCAATTGCTACCAATTTTCTATCACCTGTTCGTCAAGTTGTGCTTTAAAGATTATTACCAAATAATACTCCGCGTTGCTATTAATGTATTTTTATTCTTTTTTTGTAATAAAGTTGAAAGTTGAAAAGTTGAATAGAGTTACAAGACGCTTAAATAGTGTAAACGTTCAAATATTGAAGATTTGGCCTGGAACAAAGAGTCTAAAAAAGACACAGAGCATTGTAAACACAAAATTTCTTAATAAAAACAAATTACAAGCATTATCAAAACACAGAAAAAAGCAGTTAAAAACACGACAAACGAAAAAAAAATGCGTGAATTAAAAAAGATGGGAATCCTAGCAATCATTACAAAAATCCTAGCATTTTTTTTCAGTAATAAAGTCGAAAGGGGGCTATAAGACGCTTAAATAGTGTAAACATTCACATATTGAAGATTTGCCCTGGAACAAAGATTCTAAATAAGACACAGACCGTTGTAAATACAAAATGTATTAATTAAAACAAATTTACAATCATTATCAAAAAACAGAAACAAGCAGTTAAAAACACGACAAACGAAAAAAAAAATACGTGAATTAAAAAAAGATGGGAATCCTAGCAATCATTACAGAGGGAGTGGTTGATACTAAAGCTAAATTTAAGCCATATTAAGAGCCAATAGCGAAAATACAGTGTTTTTTTATACAAAACTATGCAATGGAAAAACGAAACATGAAAAAACCTGATATAGGCTAAAATATAGGCAAAATCTGCGTAAATTGAAAAAAGGTATGGGTCCTAGCTGGCAATTCCAGGGAGTGTTGATATTAGAGGTAAAATTAACCCTATTATACATAATACTCTATTATTTATTATTTCTGAGAGCTAAGACGAAATTCCACTTTTCTTTGAAGGGGGGGGGGCAAGAATATGCCTTCCACCTGGTTGAGACGCACAAATTTGAATAGTATTTTCTCTTCAAATTTCACATGAACTCGTTAGAGGTAATTTTTTAGGTCCTATTGAGAGCTTTTAATGGAAAACTCCCTAATCGGACTCCAACCCTTTCATGATGGCCCCCCTCCTAGAAAAAAATACCCAAACCACCAGGGCATTACGCAACTACCCCCTGCCATCGAACTTGGCATCCCCATGATCACCCTTAGGACATTTTCATTTTTGTCACTCCGAAAATAAACTTGTGAGTCTAAATTAAACACTGTCTTTTATTGAACAGATGGACTCGGCACTTCATTGCTAGACCGTGATACTATAAGCAATTCATGCCACAGTGCCACACTATTACTGCTCTGAAGCACCCTCTTACATCGCCTCATCACCCCCAAGACATTTCAGTTGTTTGTTGCTAAAAATAATGCTTCAACCTATTGATTCGTGTTCTCGCAAGCCAAGCCTATCACGGAATTCCTAAAAACACATCACTCCATCATAGTATTACGTGGTTGCCCCCGCTGTCGTTCACGTGGCATCCACCCTCATCATCCCTTAGGACATTTTCAACCTATGTCTCCAAAAATAAGCTTGTGAATCTAAATTAAACACTATTTTTATTGAAAATCAGGATTCGGCATTTCATTTCTAGGGAGTGATACTCCAAGCAACTCACGCCACAGTACCGCACAATTCCTGCTCTGCGGCACCCTCTGACACTGCCTCATCACCCCCAAGACATTTCAGACATTTTTTGTTAAAATTGTGCTTCAACCATTGATTCCAGTTTTCGCAAGTCAAGCCTATCGCGATGCTTGTTAAAACATATAACTCCACCAGAACATTACGCACCTGCCCTCTCTGTCATCCACGTGTTCCCCCTCATCACCCCCTATGACATTTGCAACCTTTTCAGTGCGAAATAAGCATGTGAATGTAAATTAAACTCAGTTTCTTTTTATTTGAACCGCGGGACCTGTTATTTCATTGCTAGAATGTGATAGTCCAAAGCATTTCACGTCACTTGGAATTTAAAACATTTCTTGAACGGGTTGCAGCGGTAGCTAGCAACCTAGTAAGAGACGATCACGTCCAATGTTAAGAAATATAAAAACCCATAGCTCCTAGGAATCATGGTTGCAGCGGTAGCTAGAAACCTAGTAAGAAACGATCACGTCCAATGTTAAGAAACATAAAAACCCCTAACTCCTAAAAAAAGAGTCAGATCAAAACAAAAGTACACCATTAGAGCAGCCTTGTCCGAAACCCCTATAAAGGAAACTTACCGCCCTTTGGTTTGAATAACAAAGAAAATATATTGGCCTGAAAATCCAGAAAATTTACTTTAACCACGTTATTTTCCACAAACGGGATATTTTTTTTTCCCAGTTTTTTTCTCCTCGGCTAGATGGGCACTGGAAAATCATATAGAGCTGTATAATAGCTCATTTTAAAGGAAATTGCTACATCTAGTCACTTTTGTAATTAAAAATAAAATACTTTTTAAAGTAGAATCAATTTTGTCAAAAAAAATTGCATTTTCTATGTGTTTTCATACTGCAGTCTATTCAAAGATATTTGAATTTTGGAGCAATCAAACAGTTCATGGTAATGACCTCTATAGTAAAAACAGGAAACAGCCTACGGCTTTTTCTTCTTTGAAATAGTAAAAGACGAACCTCAAGCAATCAAGTAGCTAATTAAGTCCAATGTATGCAGTGTTATGCTATTCCAATGATCATTTTTTAATATTACATTGAAAAACTCTCTACGATGTTCCAGTGCCAAGCTATGTGTTATTTCTAGCTAAAATGGCACTAGGTCTAGAAATTTCCTTTAAAATGAGCCATTGAACAACTGTCTACGATGTTCCAATGCCAAGCTGTCTGTGGAAAAGAAAAAAAGGAAAAAAAGATGCCGTTTAGGCAGAATACTGTAGTAGCTGCCACTTTTCTTTATTTTCAAGCCAATATATTTCCCTTGCTGTTCAAGCCAATTGACAGAAAGATTGCTATACAGGGGTTTCAGACATGACGGATCTAATGGTATACTTTTTGTTTTGATTTGACTTTTTTACTATTAGCACAAGTCACTCTTACTATACAGTTCGTTGCCACAAACTATTTGATCGTCTCTTACTAGGTTGCTAGCTACCACTGCAACTCAAACTTTACTATAAAATATAAGACAGATTTTCTCAGGCTTGAAACTTTTGATGGGTAACATTAAACTTGATGAAACTTACACATTAAAGACTGCTTAATGGCATAGAGAAAAGAAATATATTGGCTTGAAAATAAAAAAAGTGGCAGTTACTACAGTATTCTGCCTAAACGGCATTTTTTTTCCTTTCTTTCTTTTCCACAGACAGCTTGGCATTGGAACATCGTAGACAGTTGTTCAATGGCTCATTTTAAAGGAAATTACTAGATCTAGTGCTATTTGTAATTTAATTTTTTTAATTTTAATTATAGTAAAGAGCGATAACTAGCCTAGGGTTACGAAAAGGAATGTAAATGGGGACAGCAGTGTTATGGATGAAGAGATATTTGAAACCTATTAAAGAACAAACCACGGGATAAAGTAACTGAAAGTAAATATAAAACAACAGTCTTTTGAAAAGTTATATAGTAAAGAACGAACTCTAGCTCATGGTAATCTGGGTTGCACAGGTAGCTAGAAATAACATCAAAGAATGAAGTATAGTAACTGAAGTATTTGAAGGAATCATTATAGATTATGGTGCACTTTTGCCTACGTTGAACAAAATGGCCTTCAGTCACTTTTGACTATTAAAGATGGCACTAACCATTTTAATTTCCAATCAAATGAGCCCTTTTTCAATTTAAGTTTCATTCGTTTTAAGACTTATTTATTCATTAACATTAATATATATTGTATGTTTGTTCGCATTGATTGTTTATTAAATTTCTGTTCGTTTTAAGTTTTATTTATACTTTAATAGCAAAATATTTGTTTTCATTTTAAGCTAGACTTTCATATCCAATCGAAGCATTGCTCACTTTAAGATCTATTTATTCATTTATATTAATACTTGTTGTATGTTTTTTGCTATAATTGTTTATTTAATTTCTGTTCGTTTTGGGTTTCATTTATTCTTTAATAGTAATTTCTGGTCGGTTTGAGTTTGAATTTTTACAGGTATTTGTATCTCCTGAGCTTAAGTTTAAAATGGCCTTTACTTTTCTTTGAAAAGCTTATTGTTTGGAAAGTTTTTTTTAATTAATTTCTATACATGGTGATTCACCAAAATGGCCACCATTCGCTTCTAGAAGATCGTAAAGCATGTTCAAAGCTTTATCTATAGTGTAGGGGCTATTGCTTTTTAACCCTTTTTGAATGATTTTCATCACTAGAATCGTCTTTTCTTCTGAATTGCGTATTTCTTCATCAATTTTCTTGATATCACAGGTACTCACAGGCAGGGTGTTATTACTGGTATTGTTTATCACCAATACTTCTAATTGTGATTTTTTTTTATATTTTATGCAGCAGGTTTCTTTGAAACTTGATCACTTTTTGACAACCCTTGTTTAACCTTTTAAACTTTTTTCTAAGTCGAAAGGGAATTGGAAGGCAACTAACAACCCTTCCCCGCCCCTTCCTTGTTCGGCGTGGTTGATTTCCAAATGGAAAGTATCTTTTTGAGGAGGACGCTCCCCCTCAACCCTCAGGGCAAGGGTTGTCAGTTATGCGCTGGGGGCATATAAGGTTTTTAGTGAAAGCGTTGCTGCAGAAACTTCAAACAAGCCGCTATCAATTGGAAATTAAATCATAATTTTGAGATAGCCATTTTGGTCAACGTAGTTGATAATTCTGGAAATTAGATCTTTGATGATGACAACCCTCCAGAGCCCTAAGGGCAAGGGTTTTAAGGTATGGCCTTGGGGCAAATAAGGCTTTTCTTTATGGAAAACATTATCGTAGAAACTTCAAAAAGGGCTCATTTGATTGGAAATTAAAATGGTTAGTGCCATCTTTAATAGTCGAAAGTGATTGAAGGCCAACTAACAACCCTCTCACACCCACTATTTCCCAAAACGCTTTCAATCAAAATTTTGAGATAGCCATTTTGTTCAACGTAGGCAAAAGTGCATCATAATCTATAATGATTGCTTCAAATACTTCAGTTACAACACTTCATTCTTTGATGTTATTTCTAGCTACCTGTGCAACCCAGATTACCATGAGCTAGAGTTCGTTCTTTACTAAGAATGAACTCTCATATGGTTGATCAAAATATCAACTATCAAAATATCGAAAATATGGATGATCAAAATTTTGAGATAGCCATTTTGTTCAGCGTAGTTGATTTTCAGATAGAAAATATATTTTTGAGGAGGACACTCTCTCACGACCCTCAGGGTAAGGATTATAAGTTATCCCCTGGGGGCAAATAAGGTTTTTATTGAAATTTTTGTCGCAGAAACTTGAAAAAGGGCTCATTCAATTTGAAATTCAAAGGGCTAGTACTCTTTTAATATTCGAAAGTTATTTGAGAGCAACCCCCCTCTCACGCCCACCTTTTGTCCAAAAAAATCCAACCAAAATTTTTAGATAGCCATTTTATTCAACGTAGTTGAAAGTTTTGAAAATTAGGTCTTTAAGGATGACAACCCCTCCCCCCACAGCCCTCAGGGCAAGGGTTGTAAGTTATGCCCTGGGGGCATATAAAGTTTTTATTCAAAGCGTTGTCGTAGAAACTTCAAAAGGACTTATTCAATTTGAAATTCAAAGGGCTTGTGCCTTTTTTAATAGTTGAAAGTGATTGGATTGCGACTAACGTCCCTCTCATGCCCACGATTTTCCCAAACATCTAATCAAAAATTTTGAGATATCCATTTTGTTCAACGTAGTTGAACGTTCTGGAAATTAGGTCTTTTAGGATGATAACTCCCTAAGAGCACTCAGTGCAAGGGTTGTAAGTTATGCCCTGGGGGTATATAAGATTTATATAGAAAGTTGTTCTATAAATCATAGGCAGCGCCATCGCGCTGCCTAAGTAAAGAACGGGGAAACTCGAGAACGAGACAAGAAACGGGGACTAAGTAAAGAGGAGGACACTCCCCCACTGCCCTCAGGGCTTGGGTTTTAAATTATGCCCAGGGGGCATATAAGAACGATGTTGGCACAATGTATTATTTATTAATTTTTTCCTTTAGAGCAGGGCACTTTGTATCGAAGAAGTTGTCGTAGAAACTTCGAAAAGGGCTTATTCAATTGGAAATTGGAGCGGCTTGTGCCGTTATTAATAGTCGAAAGTGATTGGAAGGCGACTAACACCCTATCCAAGCCCACCATTTCCCGAAACACATCCAATCAAAATTTTGAGATAGCCGTTCTGTTCCGCGTAGTTGATATCCTAATAGAAATTATGTATTTGAGGACAGTCCCCCACAGCCCTTAGGGCAACGGTTGTAAGTTATGCCCTGGGGGCATATAAGGTTTTTTATAGAAGGCGTTGTCGTAGAAACTTTAAAAAAGGCTCATTCGATTCGAAATTCAAAGGGGTTCCCTTTTTAATATTCAAAAGTGATTAGAGGGCAACTAGACCACCTCTCACGCCCACCTTTTCCCCAAACACATCTAATCAAAACTTTGTGATAGCCATTTTATTCAACGTAGTTTTAAGTTCTGGAAACTAGGTCTTTGAGGATGACAACCCCCCCCCACACACAGCCCTCAGGGAAATGGTTGTAAATTATGCCAAGGGAGCATATCAGGTTTTTATATAACGCGTTGTCGTAGAAACTTCAAAAAGAGCTCATTGAAATGGCTAGTGCCCTTTTTAATAGTCGAAAGTGAGTGGAAAGCAACTAACACACCTTTCACGCCCACCATTTCCCCAAACACACCCAATAATGATTTTTTGATAGCCATTTTGTTCCACGCAGTTCAAAGTTCAGGAAATTATACCTTTGAGCAGGACACTCCCCGACAGTCTTCAGGGCAAGGGTTATAAGTTATACCCTGGGGGTATATAAGGTTTTCATTGAAATCTTTGTCGTAGAAACTTGAAAAAGTGCTCATTCGATTGGAAATTTAAAGAGCTAGTACCCTTTTTATTAGTCGAAAGTGATTTGAGGGCAACTAGCCCCCCTCTCACGCCCATCTTTTCTACAAACACGTCCAATCAGTATTTTAGATAGCCATTTTATTCAACGTAGTTAAACGTTTTGAAAATTAGGTTTTTAAGGAAGACAACCCCCCACCCACAACCCTCAGGGCAAGGGTTGTAAGTTATGCCCTGAGGGCATATAAGGTTTTTATTGAAAGCGTAGAAACTTCAAGAGGGCTCATTCAAGTGGAAATTGAAAGAGCTAGTGCCTTTTTTAACCCTTTCGGGACCGATGGGATTTACAGGTCCCGGCTGAAAAAAAGCTGGATTTGGCATCTCGGATTGAAAATAATGAGATATTATAGATGCTGTTCATACTCCTTTCAGAGACGATTAGATTAATACGTCATTCACATGTTAAAATTGGATAAAATTGGACTAGAAACAGATTTTGCCAAATTCGACGATTTATCCATCTCAATGACAACCATGCAATACCCGAAGGGTGTAAGGACAAGATATTCAAGATTCGACCGTTGATTGAAAAGCTGAACATACAGTTTTCAGGTGCTTGGAATGAGGCAGAGGCTCTCTCAGTTGATGAGAGTACGATATTATTTAAGGGTAGATCCAGTATGAAGCAATATAACCCTATGAAACCCATAAAGCGAGGATATAAAATCTGGTGCATTGCATGTAAGTCTGGCTACATTTACAGATTTGAAATCTATCAAGGAAAGAAAGAAGAACATCCGTACAGGCGCACTTGGGATTGGGAGGGAGAGTAGTTGTCGAATTAACTGCTCCCCTCGCGTCCAAACATCACATGGTGTATTTTGACAATTATTTCACTTCGATTGAATTATTTTACTACTTGAAAAAAAAAGGTATTCGTGCGTGTGGGACAATAAGGAACACAAGAAAGCACTTCCCTGAGCTTATAGAGGACAAGAAGATGGAGAGAGGTGATTCAGATTGGCGAGTTTCTCAGCAAGAAATTGTTGCATTGATGTGAAGAGACAATAAAAGCGTCTTTTTGGCGTCCAATTGGCACTCAACTGAGATGACAACAATTACTAGGAAGAAAAAGAATGGAACCAAATTGACCTTATCCTGTCCAAAAATGGTCAGCGATTATAACAAATACATGGGAGGGGTCGATCAGGCTGACATGTTGCGTGGAATTTACGGATACAATCGAAAGTGCTATTAGTGGTGGCATAGGTTGTTCTTTGGTCTCTTGGATATGACCATCACAAACGCATATGCTTCTTATCAAGTAATGAAGCCAGAAGGGAAAAAAATCCCACTGATAGACTTTAGAAGAGGATTAGCCAGAGGCCTAATACAGTTATCCTTGAAGCCACCTATTGAAATGACAAGGGGAGGCCCTCGTTCCGGATCTCCTGTAGTGACTGATAGAAATCAGAACATGAAAAGAAGGAAGGGAGCTTTCAGTGTACCGGATGATGTTCGTCTAGGGAATGTTGGAACACATTTACCAGTCTGGTCAGCTGAACGCTCCAGGTCTCGTTGTGAAATCTGCGCAAGTAAAAAGAAGGAATCTCGTTCAAAGAGTTATTGTCGATCTTGTGGGGTTTTTCTATGCTGCAACAAGGAAAAAAACTGCTTTCTTGAGTATAACACAAAGTAAAGTTAAAATGTTTGAATAAATATTAATTTTGGGTGATAAGCTGTTGTAAAGCATCATTCTTTTAATACAATAATAATTTTCAGCAAATGTGTATTTGGTAGCTAATAGACTGACGGGATCTGGAGATCCCATTTCACTGTGGAATGAATGGTAAGAAATGGGTGTTTGGAAAAATATCTAAAAATAATAAAAAAATAGTGTCAACAAGTTTCGAACTGAAAAAAAAATATTTGTCATCAAGAAATAAATGCGGTCCTGAAAGGGTTAATACTTGAAAGTGATTGGAGAGCGACTAACACCCCTTTAACGCCCACCATTTTCCCAAAAATATCTAATCAAAATTTTGAGATTATCATTTTGTACAACGTAGTTGATAGTTCTTGAAATTAGGTCTTTTAGGATGATAACCCTCTCAGAGCCGTCAGTGCAAGGGTTGTAAGTTATGCCCTGGGGGAATATAAAATTTATATAGAAAGTTGATATAGAAATTTCAAAAAGGGCTCATTGGATTGGAAATTGAAATTGCCCTTTTTAATAGTTGAAAGTGAGGGGAGAGTAATTAACCCCCCTCTTACGCCCACCATTTCCCCCAAAAAAATACAATCAAAGTTTAGAGATAGCCATTTTGTTCAACGTAGTTGAAAGTTCCAGAAATTATGTACTTAGGGATGACAAACTCCCCAGAGCCCCAAGGACAATGGTTTTAAGTTCTGACCAGGGGGCATATAAATATTTTATAGATAGAGTTGTCGTAAAACTTCAAAAGGGGTTCATTCAATTCGAAATTGAGAGGGCTAGTGCCCTTTGCTATAGTCGAAAGTGATTGGAGGGTAACTAACCCCCCTCTCGCGCCCACCATTCCTCCAAATACGTGCAATCAAAATTTTTAGATACCCATTTTGTTCAACATGGTAGAAAATTCTGCAAATTACGTCTTTGAGAATGACAACCCCCCCCCCTCCCCCCAACACTCAGGGCAAGGGTTGTAAGTTATGCCCTGGGGGCATATAAGATTTTTATGGAAATTTTTGTCGTAGAATCTTCAAAAGGGCTCATTTGATTGGAAATTGAAACGGCTAATGCCATTTTTAATAGTTTAAAGTGATTGGAGAGTTACTACCGCCCCTCTCATGCCCACTATATCCCCAATCACATCCAATCAAAATTTTGAGATAGCCATTTTGTTTAACGTAGTTGAAAGTTCTGGAAATTCGGTCTTAGAGGATGGCAACCACCCGAACCGACCTTAGGGTAAGGGTTGTAATTTACCCCCTGGGGGCATATAAGGTGTATATAGAAAGCGTTTTCGTTTCCAAAAGGGCTCATTCGATTGGAAATCGAAAGGCCTAGTGCCCTTTTTAATAGTCAAAAGTGATTGATAGGCTTGACACTTTTCTAGTAAAGATCGATGTGGGTATAATGTATTATTTTTTGTTGTTGTTGTTTAGACCAGGGCACTTCGTATCGAATGAGTTGTCGTGGGAACCTCAAAAAGGGCTCATTCGATTGAAAATATAAACGGCTGATGCCCTTTTAAAAGTCGAAAGTGATGAGAGGGCAGCTAATCCCCTTCCACTCCCACCCTCCAACGCTTACCCTTCCATTTGCCCATTATGTTTAAAAACTAAATGTTGCCTTTACATTAAATCAAAATGCACTGTGATAATGCTTATTCCCAATAAGGCATCTCAGCAGTATCCCAAGAACGACTAAGGGTATTATGTTCAAACTTTTGTGGCTACTTCTGCTCTTAAAATTTAACCAAATCAAAATAGCGTAAGTGTATCAAAGCTATCAAAGAAAGTAAAAAGTTTTATTGGCGAATGGTATCGAATTTTTCATTTCAGGTCAACTAGAGGATGTATGAAACTAAATTAAACAGTACTATTTGTGTCCATATTTTTAAAAGGGTGTATGTTGTTAAAAATTGCTGAAAATTTTTCTCCAGCATACAAATAGCCAGCCAAACTATAAAGTCTTAAAAACGAAAAGACTTAAAGTATTATTTTCTTTTTCCCTCAAAAGACTATGTCAATATAAAGCGAACAGAAATTAATTAAAAAAAAAACTTTTTCCACAAAAAAAGTTTTTCAAAGAAAAGAAAAGAACTCCATTAAACAAAAAATGAGCAAAAATAAAATCAAGTAATCTACCAAGCGTGAAACTACCACAAATCAGCATCGACGCTTGATAGATTATTTGATTTCATTTTTGCTAATTTTTTGTTTAATGGAGTTCTTTACTTTTCTTTGAGAAACTTATTTTGTGGGAAAAATGTTTTAATAATTCTAAAATTGTTCCAACAGAATGAAAAAATAGTTAGTATAGAACACGAAATACTTGCTACAAAACTCAAAATTTCAGGCAATATCCCAACTACTTCTTATAGAATACAAAAAAAGTTCAAACACAACCCAAAATAATTCCTACAAAACAAAAAATTAGTAATTTTCAGTCAATTTTAGCGCTTAAAACGGCTCTTGGGTAATTTTTGTCCAATACTGATGTTTAGATTCATTTAAGCCTTTATCACTTTTTCAGTCCTTTTTATAGAAGAAGCAAGAATTTAGATCTTCGGATATATGATGAATTTTTCCATAGCAGGTATTTTCTCAGGCACCCATTGAGCGAAATACTGAACTTTATCTTCAGGGTCATGAAATGAATGCAAGTATTTCTCACAATTGAAGTCTTCCTGGTTGAAAAACAGGATGTCTTTATCGCATTCTGATATTAAAAGCTTATTTCCTTAGCATAAACGTTTTCCTTAGCATAAACAGCTCGCATACCGAAAAAACTGCATATTTCTCGAAATTCCTCTTGTACTTGTTCTATTTCATAACCCTTTTATTTACATGGTCTTACGTACTTCATCATAAAAATGTCTTAAAAAATAATTAACATATCATTGATATATCATTGTCATTTTTATATATATCATAATTTAAAAATAATTATGTTAATTTTGAAGAATTATCATACCTTTAAATGGTCTGGTATTCTATTATAAAAGCCGCTTCGGCTTCTAAAAGTTAATATTGCACACCATCAATTTTTATTACACTTGAACATATTGTATTTGAGATCCATTTATAGCTATAAACTTCACGACATTTTTCATCTAACAATAGGAATGCCGCTTCAAAAAATAACACTACACGAGGAATGTATCAACCCAATATACTATGAGTAAATTGCACCGATAATTATAATAACTCTTGAAATAAAAATCAATGTTGACACACTGAACTCATTTTCAATACTGAAGCAAGTGAATAGTAAAATCAATCAATTCACAAGTCGTTGACCTAAACCAATTTTTACACTGAATTATAAAGCCCCCCCCCCCACCCATCGACACCAAAAAAAATCGTACATGATTAAGCCATGATGTCGTACAAATACTAGAACATCTAACCTATCCCCAGGTACCCGCAGCCAACATTCACTCCGCCCTCGATTGATTTTTTTTCAATATCAGAGGCACATGACTGTGAACTACAGCTCAACTATTGCCATCCATTCCAATATAGTTATAGATAGAAGCATATCCGGTCAGGTTAGGTTACATTAAGTTAACTACTTTTAAGTTAGGTTCGTTCAGGTTAGGTTAGCCTGGCCAACCATACGATTATAGCATATAAATATAGTGGAATGGATGGCGATAGTTAAGTTGTAGTTCATACTCATGCGTCTCTGACATTGAAAAAAAAATCCAGCGTGGAGTTGAATGTTGGCTGCAGGTACCCGGAGGTAGGCTGGACGGTCCAGTATATACAAGTCATGATATCGTAATCATGCACGATTTATTTTGGTTCCAATGGAGCGGGGGTTTTATAATCCAGTAAGAAAAATTTTGTATAAGAAATATTTGGGATATTGATAGAAAATTTGTGTTTTGTAGAAAGTGTTTTGTATTGTATACTAAATATTTTTTCATTCTGTTAGAAGCATTTTAGAATTATGTAAAGTATTTTTGTATTTTGTAAGAAATATTCTTTTGTGTAGGAATTATTTTTGATTATGTTAGTTTTTTGTATAACATAAGAAGTATGTGGGGTGTTGTTAGGATTTTGTGTTTCGCAGCAAGTATTTTTTGTTCACGGCCAACAATTTTCTGTTAGAACTATTTTAGAATTGTCCGAAGTATTTTGGTATTTTTTTAAGACTAATTTTTTTTTTGTAGGAATTATTGGATTATGTTTGAATTTTCTGTATTCTAGAAAAATATTTAGGGTTCTGCTAGAATTTTGTGTTTTTATCAAGTATATGTGTTCTGTAATAACTGTTTTTCGTCCTCTTATAACTATTTTAGAATTATGCAAAGTATTTTTTATATTTTATAAGAGTTATTTATGTTTTGTAGGAATTATTTTGGATTATGTTTGAAGTTTTGTATTCTATAAGAAGCATTTGGGATGTTTTTTATAATTTTGTGTTTTGTAGCAAGTATTTTGTGTTCTACACGAAGTATTTTTCATTTTGTTAGAAATATTTTAGAATTTTGCAAAGTATGTTTGTATTTTGTAAGAGTTATTTCTCTTTTATGGAATGATTTTGGATTATGCTTGACCTTTTTCGTATTCTATAAGAAGCCTTTGGGGATGTACGTAGAATTTTGTGTTTTGTAGTAAGTATTTTGTGTTCTTCAGCAAGTATTTTTGATTCTGTTATAACTATTTTAGAATTGTGCAAAATATTTTTGTATTTTGTAAGAAACATTTCTGTTTTGTAGGAGTAATTTGGATTATGCTTGAAGTTTTTGTATTCAATAAGAAGCATTTAGGGTATTGTTAGAATTTTTTGTTTTGTAGTAAGCATTTTGTGTTTTGCACAAAGTATTTTTCATTCTGTTAGAACTATCTTAGAATTGTGTACAGTAATTTTTGCGTTTTGCAAGATTTATTTCAGGTTTGTATGAAATTATTTTGTATTATGTTTGAAGTTTTTTTGTATTCTATAAGAAGTGTTTGGGGTGTTGCTAGAGTTTTGTGTTTTGTAGTAAGTATTTTGTGTTCTGGGTGAACTATTTTTTATTCTGTTAGAACAATTCTAGAATTGTGCAAAGTACTTTTGTATTTTGTAAGAGCTATTTCTTTTTGGTACGAGTAATTCGGATCATGTTTGAAGTTTTTGTATTCTACCTGTATAAGAAGTATTTGGGATGTTTTTAGAATTTCCGTTTTGTGGCAAGTATTTTGTGTTCTGCACGAACTATTTTTCATTCTGTTAGAACAATTCTAGAATTGTGCAATGTATTTTTGTGTTTTGTAAGAGATATTTCTTTTTCACAGGAATGATTTTGGATTATGTTTGAAGTTTTTATATTCTATAAGATGTATTTGGGGTGTTGTTAGAATTTCTGGGTTTTTTTGGCAAGTAATTTATGTTCTGCACCAAGTATTTTTCATTCTGTTAGGAACTATTTAGAATTCTGTAATGTATTTTTGTGTTTTGTAAGAGTTTTTTTCTGTTTTCTAGGAATTATTTTGGATTATGTTTGAAGTTTTTTTGTATTCCATAGAAGTATTTGGTGTGCTGTTAGAATTATTTGTTTTGAAGTAAGTATTTTTTGTTCTGCACCAAGTATTTTTCATTCTGTTAGAATTAATTTAGAATTATCCACAGTATTTTTGTATTTTGTAAGAGTTATTTCTGTTTTTGTATGAATTCTTTAGATTATTATTGAAATTTTTCGTATTCCATATTAAGTATTTGTGGTGTTATTAGAAGTTTTTGTTTTGTAGCAAGTATTTTGTTTTCATAATCAACAATTTTTCATTCTTATAGAAATATTTTCGAATTGTTCAGCAAAGCATTATTTTTAATTTTTTAAGATTTATTTCTGTTTGGTAGGAATTCTTTCGTATTTTGTATCAAGAATTTGTGACATTTAAGGATCTTTTTTTGTTCTGTAAGAATTATTTTTTGTTTTGTAATATTGTTCTCTATTTTGTGATAAGAATTTTTGACCTCTTAGAATATTCGCCGGAGGGTGTCATAGGAGTCGGTATATTCTGTCACGCTGGCCTTAATTGACAGGAGTCATCAAAAAGAGACGTTATTGAAGGTTTTTCATTATGTTTAAACGAGCGAAGAAAAAGTATTATTATACAAAAATCCTCAATTGCAAAGGAAATCTGAAAAAGTTTTGGTCCACCATTAATGATATACTCTCAAAAAATAGAAAATCAAAGTCTATACCTGTTCGCCTAAAGGTCACAAATGGCAGATTAATTAACCCTATACATGTACCTGACGCACTTTTTCTGTCCAACTGATAGCAATGAGGTACTTCAAATCATCGGTTCTTTCCCTATTAGCTTTACACCTGACTGTCCTGGATGAAGTAATAAGCTCCTGAAGACCATATCTCCTTTTGATTACGAGCCCATCAAGTACATTGCCAACCTATCTTTCACCCACGGAGTTTTCCCTTATTTACTAAAGTCAGCCATTGTTATTCCAGTTTTCAAAAAGGTCGATCCAACTGAGATAGGTAATTATCGTCCAATCTCAATTCTTCCTTCTATATCCAAAGTTCTTGAGAGAATTATCTTCAGAAATCTGTCTCCCTTTCTGTTTGGCAGTCAGCACTCCGTTTCCTTGATTTCTCCTCACCAATATGGCTTTCGGCCAAAATTTTCAACTTCTCATGCTCTAATTGACGCCACACAGTTCATATGCTCACAACTCGACCTTTAAAAAACTGTATTGGGCTTAGTTTTGGATTTATCTAAGGCCTTTGACACGATCAATCATAGTATTTTAATAAGTAAATTATATAGTTACGGTATTCATGGTGTTCCCCTCTCTTGGTTTGATTCTTATCTATCTGGAAGGGTACAGAGAGTGAGCATAGGTGGAGTATCCTCTCAGCCCTTACCTGTTCGGAGGGGTGTCCCGCAAGGCTCAGTTCTAGGCCCGGTTTTATTTCTCCTATATATCGATGATCTTGTTATGGACCTGGACCCTTCCGTGTCTCTTGTACTATTTGTTGATGACAGCAACTTCTTCATCACTGGCACCAATTTACCAACGGCAATAACCTCTGCCCAAGTCCTTCTGAACAGAGTCCAGGCGTGGTGCCTTACGATTAACATGACCTTTAATAGCAAAAAAAGTCAAGTAGCATTATTCAGAACCCCCTACAACAAAAACGTAATCCAACCTGCTATTGGTCTCAAGCACTCCTCCAACATTCTCCCACAAGTGGAGGTTGCCAAGTTTCTTGATGTATTTATTGACTCATGCTTGACATTCTCTAATCATATTTCGTACATCACAGCAATAATTTTATGACAAGTAGCTATGATTAACCGTGTGAATTATTTTCTTCCTCCTGACATCCTAGTTACCTTCTATTATTCTTTTATTTTTCCTTACTTTTCTTATTGCGGATAGGTTTGGGGAAATACAAACCGGTCCTTCACTAAAAAGCTCAAATTTGCCCAAAACCGTGCCATTAAAACAGTTTTTTGGTTTCCCCGTCTATATCCAACCCGTGATTTGTACTCAGATTTTGGCATAGCTCCACTAGATCAAATCATACAAAAACTAAACTTATCGCTTGCTTACTCTGCTTTCCTCAATTATCTTCCTCCTCAGCTACTAACCTTTTATAATATTAATAATTTGGAAGCCCACCATCTCCGTTTATCCAATAGAGCCTTTATAATTCCTAAATGCGTTTCTATTGCTGCCCAGCAATCTCCCATTTACAAATCTATTATTCAATGAAACAAAATACCCTCCAATGTTGAGCTAGCCACAAGTTGTCTGCAAGCTATACAACAATGTAACAAAACTTGATGATATAATTTAATCTTTCAAATTTTAACCAATTTGCTTTAATTACTTATGTTTTATTCTTCTATCTTTTTTTTTCAGTGTTACTTTAATTTTTCTTTTTTTCTTTGGTCCTTAACAAGTTCTCTTCTAGGATCTTTATTGCAGCGATGTTTGTGTTATGTTTTTATTCGAATAAATTGAATTGAATTGATTCTTGTATAAATGGATATTTTTGAAGAAAAATGTCTGAAAATGCTTTAGATGTGATAATGCATACCAGAGGGGGTCGCATGCTAGCCTTTGAGTGCAACAGACTGGGAATGGCCGTGGATTTTTGCAATCTAATAATAGAACTGCAAGTTTCCACTGTTCAAATAAAAAAAAATTTCATTTTTAGTTTATAAATATAGATATTTTAAAGATAGTATAT